>JAPDVR010000011.1:1263684-1273684 GCA_026230005.1 Gila orcuttii
ACCCATTCAAATACCTCAAAAATGTAGATTTACACATGCAAATAGCAGCATAAACAACAGAACATGAGGATTCACACACACCGTCACATCAAGCACCCGCAGTGCTTCTGTGAACACAGAAAACCAGAATAAAAGTGTATATATAACTGTATATATATATTAGTGCTGTCAGTTTAACGTGTTATTAACGGCGTTAACGCAAACACATTTTAACGGCGTCAATTTTTTTAACGCGAGATTAACGCTCTTTTTGGCCTAGCAAACATTGTAGTTTTTTCACATGCTGTTGCAACAACTAGTAACGTTAGAAAAACTACAACATCACACCGGATAGCTAGACCGGAAACAAAACAAAACGCGGGACTAGATTTGATGGCCGAGTGCGAGCGCGGGCGGTAATGCACTCACTCTGTGTGTGCTCTAATCCTCTAATTAAAACAAACAAAGTGTATATATTATGAAAGATTCATTGTGCAGTCAGCTTCATTGATAATAACAGAGATGTGTGAGATTGCGATGAACTGATGTCAGCTTTTTAGGAATTTTTAAAGGATTGCACTTTGTGCGCATTCAGTCATCCCAAACCATGCACTCAGTAGCCTGCTTGCTTTTATATTATAACAGTGGTTTGTGTGTTAATGCTTTAATAACAAATAATTTATCAGGAGTATTTATGCTGATGTGTATGGTGGCGACACGTAGGCGAAGTAGCCTACAAATAAAGTCTATTTGCGGGCGGGAGCGGGACAAAAATGTTGCGGGCGGGAGAAAGTAACATAGAAAGTAGTTGAGAACGTCAGTTATAATGACCCACGTATAAAAAAAAAATGGACGCTTTTAAATCGGGCTCGGGACGGGCTCATAATTACAGTTAATGTGTCGGGCCGGGCTCGGACACAATGCGCACGGGCTCGGGTCGGACTTGATTTTTTGGGCCCGATCTAAGCTCTACAATGGATGACTTCAGACAGAAGCACATGGATACCACAGCTAAGAACAAACTTACTGCTGATCCACTTTTCCTTGTTGATAAGAGCATTAAAATTAGAAAAAATGATGGGAAAAATAGAAATCAAGGGACATTTAGAATAGATAAAAATGTGCGATTAATCGCGAGTTAACAATGGCATTAATGCGATTAATCGCGATTAAATATTTGAATCGTTTGACAGCACTAATATATATATATATATATATATATTTACACAACATTATTTTCAAATGAAAATTGTAAGCTTTTCATGTGTTTTGGCCGCTCATTTACACGAAAATGCCATTTTGGAGGCCTGACAATGCAAACTTTCCAACCCGGTCACACTAAATGCGTCTCTATTGCACGCATTGTGTTTATCATGCAATTTATACGTGAAAAGTAGTTTTTACGTGCATATGATACGCATGGGTAGGTTTAGTAGTGGTGTGGGGTACGCATGTATTATACGTTTGGTTAGGATTAGTGTTGTGGGGTGTGTGTGTATTACATGCAATAAAGTGCGTACCATATGCATGTAAAAACTAATTTCCGCATGTAAATTGCACAATAAGCACAATGCGTGCTATAGAGATGCATTTTCATGAGATCAGGCTGGTCATGCACAAGCATATAACATGTTCACATGTGTACTTATGATCAGGTGTATGATCATGTTCATGAGTATTACATGTTCGCCGTTTTTTTTTTGACAAAGCGACATCAACTACTGGCCCGGCTTGCATAATACAGCCCTTTCAGTGTTTATAGGGTTTGTTTGTAAATAATGTTGTAAATGTATTTAACAATATTTTATATTTTACACGCAGTTTTGACTGATATGTGTAGTGTGTTACTTTAGTTTGAAAATGAGTTATCTTTTTAACTGTTAACTGGTTTGAATCTTATTTACGGAACAGAAAGTTTTTGGTCAAGATAGGTGATTTTCCTCTTCTGTCGCTCACCTCTCCTGTGGCCTCCCACACGGATCATCTCCATCCCTCCCTTTACTCGTTTTACATGCTACCATTGGGGTCTATTTTAAGAAGACATGGTGTTTCCTTCCATTTTTATGCTGACGACACACACACACACACACACACACACACACATATATATATATATATATATATATATATATATATATATACCTATCAAGAGAAATGATCTGTCTGCATTAATTTCTCTTTTATTATGCTTAGAAATCTTGGCTTGCTCAAAACTTTTAGTCTTTAAATGAAGTCAAAACTGAGGTGATAGTTTTCTGCCCCACTGATAATTTTAATACCACCAGCATCGATTTGAGGAGCTTATCTGCATTCAGATCTACGCATGACAAACAAATATCTTCGGTAATTGGATCTAGTTTCTATCAACTCCGTCTTTTGTATCAAATTAAACACTTCCTATCTGACAAAACTCTAGAGATGTCTGTTCATGCTTTTATTTCTTTCCGTTTAGACTACTGCAACTCATTGTATTGCGGTATTTCCAAGTCACAAATCGCTCGCCTTCAACTGGTCCAAAATGCTGCAGCAAGATTTATTCGCAAAAGTCGTAAATATGATCACATGATGATAATGATACATTTTATTTATATTGCGCTTTTCTCCAACCCAAAACGATACAAAAACAATATACAGTACCAATATATATATATATATATATATATATATATGATAGAAACTAGATCCAATTACCGAAGATATTTGTTTGTCATGCGTAGATCTGAATGCAGATAAGCTCCTCAAATCGATGCTGGTGGTATTAAAATTATCAGTGGGGCTGAAAACTATCACCTCAGTTCCCTTACGAAGGGAACTCAACGATGCGTTGATCGCCATGGGAACGCCCCCAGCGTGACTGCGTCTGAAGCATCTATGTCAACTAGTCCAATGGAAAGAATGAGCGTCACGGGCGGGTGACGTCATGACCAGGAAATGATAAAAGCACATCCGGTGCAAACCGGCATTAGCTTCTGTTGCCTCAGCAAGCGATCTGTGTTATACTGTCTCTGTCTATTTATTGTTGTCTGTTGCAATTTATTCGTAAACGTTATGGCGAAACAAGTGTACAAGCAGTGTGTTCCTCCCTGCCCGCGTTATTTAACGGGTGGGGACACACACGAGCTTTGTGTCATTTGTTTGGGAGTGGAGCATGCGGTCTCAGCCTTCGAGGAGGCTGAGTGTCAACACTGTGAAATGCGAATACCGCTCCGCATGCTCCGCTCTCGCCTGTCACTCTTTGATGTAAAGACTGGACAGGCTCGCGATCCTCAGGGATCAGGACCCGCGTCTGCCGAGGCGGCGCGGAGAATGCATTCCTGGGGATCGCAGAAGGATCTTTCGGAGGGGTTGGAGACGGGTCCCTTGGCCTTTTCTCCTTCCTTACCCGGAAGATCCAGCGCTCTCCCCCCGGTGTCGGAAGCACGCTCTGCGGTTTCTTCCGCCCGGGGAGAGAGCCCTCCATTACTTCAATGCTCTTCCTCCGAGGAGGTCGATGTTATGAGTATGGAGAGTGAAAGCACACACAGGGGGGAAAAAGATTCACAATTTATTTCCCCAGCATATGATGAGCTGGTGGATGTTATGTCACGGGCTGTAGAAAAATTAAATATTGTATGGCCATCTGAGAATAAAGGCGCTCGTCCTAAAAGTAAATTAGATGAGCGCTTTTTATCGTCCACGACATTATCTCCACCACGAGAGCTTCCCTTTTTTCCCGATCTTCACAATGAAATATCGAAATCGTGGAATAAACCTTACTCTTCACGACTTTTTAGCCCTCAAGTTAACACTTATTCGAGAATAAGAGGGCTAAAAGAGTATGGTTATGAGGCGATGCCCCAGGCGGAACAGAATTTAGCCAGCTATCTTTCGCCTGGTCCCGCATCGTCCCTGAAAGCCTCGGCTTTGCCCACTAGACCGCTTAAAGCCACCTCGGTTTTAGTGGGCAAAGCTTATACGGCAGCAGGTCAAGCTGGAGCATGTCTGCATACAATGGCAGTGCTACAGGCGTATCAAGCTGACCTGCTGGGGGATCTGGATAGTAGTGAGGGAATTACTCATGACGATATTCGAGAACTTCGTCGTGCTACCGATCTTTCTCTCAGGGCTACTAAGGAGACCGCCAGAGCAATTGGGCGGTCTATGGCAGCCTTGGTAGCTACTGAGAGACACTTATGGTTAAATCTGTCAGAGATTAAAGAAAAAGATCGAGCTTTTTTATTAGATGCTCCGCTTGAACCTTCTGGTCTCTTTGGCGACGCAGTCCACGCGGTCGTCGAGCGATTTCAGGAGTCTAAGAAGCACGCTGACGCCTTTAAAAAGTTTATCCCTCGCCGTGTCCAGCCCCCTGGGGCTGCTGGGCGTGAGCAGCCCCAGCCGTCGAGCTCATCATATCATGTGCAACAGAAAGAGAGTGTTTCGTCTCGTGCACCTCCACATAAACAATGGAAACAGGCGCAACACTCTCAGTCGAAGTCTTCTAAGTCGAAGCCGGATCTGAGGACCGTTCTTCAGGCGAAGAAGACTTCGGCTCAAAAAAAAAAAAAAAAAAAAGAGGTCCTGACGTCACTGGCGTCAGACCTGTGAGGACAGCCCCGACCGAAGTGGAACGGTGTACACCTCAGAATACGGTGCCCGTTCCACTTCGGGGTCCTCACGGGACCGTTCTGCCGGTCTCCAGCGAGTCGCTGATGCCTTGCTGCGGCACTGCATCGGTTTCGCGCCCTCTGAGGGGGGTTTTAGAGCAGCCAGTTCAGGTAGTTCCTGCCATTATGTTTCAGGCTCCGGGACTGGCTGTCTCATTAACACCAGAGACCATCCTCGAGATTTTTCTGGCAGCGTGGAAGCTTCTGCCGAATATTTCTCGTTGGGTCCTGCAGATTGTAGAGAAAGGATACAGAATCCTGTTTGGTTCACGTCCTCCTCGTTACAGCGGGGTGTTGCCCACAGTGGTGCATCCCGAGCAGGCTCTGGTAATGGAGCAAGAGGTAAAGGCCCTGTTAGCGAAAGAAGCTATAGAACAGGTGTACTCACCCGACCGAGGTCGGGTTTTTACAGCCGTTATTTCATTGTTCCAAAAAAGGATGGAGAGTTACGTCCCATTTTAGATCTTCGTCTGTTAAATCGTTCAGTACAGGAACTCAAGTTCTAGATGCTGACACTCAAACAGATCGTGACTCAAATCAGATCCGAGGACTGGTTTGTCACGATAGATCTGAAGGACGCTTACTTCCATGTCTCCATCCTCCCTCAGCACAGGAGTTTCCTAAGGTTTTCTTTCGGGGGCAAAGAATACCAGTATTGGGTACTTCCTTTCGGTCTAGCTCTATCACCCCGCACGTTAACGAAATGCGTAGATGCAGCTCTAGCCCCGCTCAGGCTGCAGGGCATACGTATTCTGAACTACATCGACGACTGGCTGATTCTAGCGGAATCAGAGCAGTTGGCGGTTCGGCACCGAGGTGTCGTTCTCGCTCATATGCAGATGTTGGGGTTGAGGCTCAATACCAAGAAGAGTGTGCTTTCTCCAGTACAGAGAACCACTTTCCTTGGTGTGGTATGGGATTCAGTGACGATGCGGGCCACCCTATCGCCCGTTCGTGTAGCTGCTATCCTGTCAGCCACAAAAGAGCTGAAGCTAGGCCAGTCACACACTGTAAAACAGTTCGGGAGACTGTTGGGTCTTTTGGCAGCAGCGTCCAACGGGATACCTTTTGGCCTGCTGTACATGAGGCCTTTACAGTGGTGGCTCAGGACCAGAGGGTTCTCCCCGAGGGGAAACCCACTTCGTATGATCAAGGTCACGCGGCGTTGCCTTCGTGCCTTAGTTATATGGAGGAAGCACTGGTTCTTAACCCAGGGTCCGGTGTTTGGAGCTCTTTGCCATCGAGTTACTATCTCGACAGATGCTTCCCTCACCGGCTGGGGAGCGGTAATGGAAGGCCGCTCGGTTCAGGGTCTGTGGAAGAGTCATCATCTCTCGTGGCACATAAATTGCCTGGAGGTGATGGCTGTCTTCAATGCGTTGAAGCAATTCCTCCCAGACCTGAGGGGTCATCATGTGCTCGTCCGTACAGACAACACATCGGTGGTCTCTTATCTGAACCGTCAGGGGGGTCTGAGGATCCTCCTGTGGTCTCTGGGGAAGGTACTCTCCCTGAGGGCAGTGTATATTCCTGGGGACCAAAATATTGGAGCAGACATCCTGTCGAGGCAGGAGCTGAGGCCAGGGGATTATTTGGGAGTTTTACGGCCAAGCAGAGGTGGATCTGTTTGCATCTCAGCATACGACGCACTGTCCACTTTGGTTCTCCCTTACTCACCCAGCCCCCTGGGCTGGATGCTATGGTGCAGACGTGGCCGAGGCTACGTCTGTACGCATTTCCCCCTGTTGCTCTGCACCCAGGAGTTCTGGAGCGAGTTCGCCAGTACGGAATAAGCCTACTGCTAGTAGCACCACGCTGGCCGAGTCGGATCTGGTTTGCGGACCTGATCCATCTCTTAGACGGTCCTCCCTTGGAGAAATCCCGATCAGGAGAGACCTTCTGTCTCAGGCCGGGGGCACAATATTTCAAAACCCCCGACCGGAGATTTGGAACCTGTGGGTTTAGCCTCTGAGGGGGCCCAACTCATAGAGAGTGGTCTCTCAACTGAGGTTGTTGAGACCATTCTAAGCTCCAGAGCTCCAGCTACTAGGAAACTATATGCGCTTAAATGGAAAGTTTTTTCTGTATGGTATCACCGACATCAGTGGGATCCGGTTAACTGTTCTGTGAACACAGTACTCGAGTTCCTGCAGGAGCGCTTTACGTCAGGTCTATGTCCTTCCACGCTTTAGGTCTACGTGGCGGCCATTGCGGCTTACCACGCCCTGTGGGGGGTACATCGTTGGGTCGAGACCCCCTGATTTCACGTTTCCTTCGTGGCACACTGCGGACCAGGAAAGGCTGAACCTCTTGTGTCCAGTGCGAGCACTGGATACTTATGTTTATCGGACATCTTCAGTGAGGAAGTCCGACCAGTTATTTATTTGCTTGGATCACCTGAGAAGGGTCTTCCTGCTTCTAAACAGACGGTTAGTAAGTGGATAGTTGAGGCTATTTCACTTGCATACGAGTACTCTGACCAGCCGTGTCCTTTGGCGGTCAGAGCTCACTCTACGAGGGGTATGGCGGCCTCTAAAGCCTTATTACTTGGAGTTTCTCTTCAAGACGTGTGTGATGCGGCAGGCTGGTCCTCACCGCTCACATTCATTAGGTTTTACTGCCTGGACCTGGATGCTGCCCCAGGTTCTCAGGTGCTTAGTGCTTAGTTACAACAGACTAACACTCAGGTACTTGGAATTCTGGCGCTTTGGGTATTCTCGTTCCCATGGCGTCGATCGACGCATCGTTGAGTTCCCTTCGTAAGGGAACGTCTCAGGTTACTATTGTAACCATAGTTCCCTGAGAACAGGGAACGAGACGATGCGTCACCCTGCCATACTTCCTGCATCCCTGTGATCGGCTTGCTTCAGCAATTTTCTAAGCTAATGACGGTTTGCACCGGATGTGCTTTTATCATTTCCTGGTCATGACGTCACCCGCCCGTGACGCTCATTCTTTCCATTGGACTAGTTGACATAGATGCTTCAGACGCAGTCACGCTGGGGGCGTTCCCATGGCGTCGATCGACGCATCGTCTCGTTCCCTGTTCTCAGGGAACTATGGTTACAATAGTAACCTGAGACGTTTTGACTTCATTTAAAGACAAAAAGTTTTGAGCAAGCCAAGATTTCTAAGCATAATAAAAGATAAATTAATGCAGACGGATCATTTCTCTTGATAGGTATATATATATATGTGTGTGTGTGTGTGTGTCGTCAGCATAAAAATGGAAGGAAACACCATGTCTTCTTAAAATAGACCCCAATGGTAGCATGTAAAACGAGTAAAGGGAGGGATGGAGATGATCCGTGTGGGAGGCCACAGGAGAGGTGAGCAACAGAAGAGGAAAATCACCTATCTTGACCAAAAACTTTCTGTTCCGTAAATAAGATTCAAACCAGTTAACAGTTAAAAAGATAACTCATTTTCAAACTAAAGTAACACACTACACATATCAGTCAAAACTGCGTGTAAAATATAAAATATTGTTAAATACATTTACAACATTATTTACAAACAAACCCTATAAACACTGAAAGGGCTGTATTATGCAAGCCGGGCCAGTAGTTGATGTCGCTTTGTCAAAAAAAAAAAAACGGCGAACACGTAATACTCATGAACATGATCATACACCTGATCATAAGTACACATGTGAACATGTTATATGCTTGTGCATGACCAGCCTGATCTCATGAAAATGCATCTCTATAGCACGCATTTTGCTTATTGTGCAATTTACATGCGGAAATTAGTTTTTACATGCATATGGTACGCACTTTATTGCATGTAATACACACACACCCCACAACACTAATCCTAACCAAACGTATAATACATGCGTACCCCACACCACTACTAAACCTACCCATGCGTATCATATGCACGTAAAAACTACTTTTCACGTATAAATTGCATGATAAACACAATGCGTGCAATAGAGACGCATTTAGTGTGACCGGGTTGGAAAGTTTGCATTGTCAGGCCTCCAAAATGGCATTTTCGTGTAAATGAGCGGCCAAAACACATGAAAAGCTTACAATTTTCATTTGAAAATAATGTTGTGTAAATATATATATATATATATATATATATATATATATTAGTGCTGTCAAACAATTCAAATATTTAATCGCGATTAATCGCATTAATGCCATTGTTAACTCGCGATTAATCGCACATTTTTATCTATTCTAAATGTCCCTTGATTTCTATTTTTCCCATCATTTTTTCTAATTTTAATCCTCTTATCAACAAGGAAAAGTGGATCAGCAGTAAGTTTGTTCTTAGCTGTGGTATCCATGTGCTTCTGTCTGAAGTCATCCATTGTAGAGCTTAGATCGGGCCCAAAAAATCAAGTCCGACCCGAGCCCGTGCGCATTGTGTCCGAGCCCGGCCCGACACATTAACTGTAATTATGAGCCCGTCCCGAGCCCGATTTAAAAGCGTCAATTTTTTTTTTTATACGTGGGTCGTTATAACTGATGTTCTCAACCACTTTCTATGTTACTTTCTCCCGCCCGCAACATTTTTGTCCCGCTCCCGCCCGCAAATAGACTTTATTTGTAGGCTACTTCGCCTACGTGTCGCCACCATACACATCAGCATAAATACTCCTGATAAATTATTTGTTATTAAAGCATTAACACACAAACCACTGTTATAATATAAAAGCAAGCAGGCTACTGAGTGCATGGTTTGGGATGACTGAATGCGCACAAAGTGCAATCCTTTAAAAATTCCTAAAAAGCTGACATCAGTTCATCGCAATCTCACACATCTCTGTTAGTATCAATGAAGCTGACTGCACAATGAATCTTTCATAATATATACACTTTGTTTGTTTTAATTAGAGGATTAGAGCACACACAGAGTGAGTGCATTACCGCCCGCGCTCGCACTCGGCCATCAAATCTAGTCCCGCGTTTTGTTTTGTTTCCGGTCTAGCTATCCGGTGTGATGTTGTAGTTTTTCTAACGTTACTAGTTGTTGCAACAGCATGTGAAAAAACTACAATGTTTGCTAGGCCAAAAAGAGCGTTAATCTCGCGTTAAAAAAATTGACGCCGTTAAAATGTGTTTGCGTTAACGCCGTTAATAACACGTTAAACTGACAGCACTAATATATATATACAGTTATATATACACTTTTATTCTGGTTTTCTGTGTTCACAGAAGCACTGCGGGTGCTTGATGTGACGGTGTGTGTGAATCCTCATGTTCTGTTGTTTATGCTGCTATTTGCATGTGTAAATCTACATTTTTGAGGTATTTGAATGGGTCACAGACACTTATCTTTTCTAATTACATTTAATTCTAATCTAACCTTAAAATAATGTTAGTTAACTGATGATGACTGGTTAACAAGCATCAGCTGTCAGT
>JAPDVR010000011.1:1278684-1296184 GCA_026230005.1 Gila orcuttii
TACAACGATTATAACTAAGTGAAATATACAGATCTACTCATAGATGTCTAGTTCTAGCTTCAAAGATAGATATGCATGCTCTCCTGACTTTCTGAAGCCCGCCGATCAGCTAAATTAATTATCATTACAGCTAAATAATCTCAGTTAAGTGCCCTAAAGTTGATATAATTTATATAAATATAATAAATAATTAAATACATGAAAATAACGTCTGCCAGAGCATTTTAGAGGTTTCCTCAGGCTGAAGAACATGATACAACGGTATTTGAGAGGATATTTCCATATCTAGTCGTTCCAGAAAGACTGACAAGTGATGCTCTGGTTTCTGGCATCAGGTTGTGATCATAATGTGCTGGTGGAGATGTGGCGTGTTGCCATGGTAACTCACTGGCAGTCTCTGTGTGTGGGCTTGTAGTAGTAAACAGGAACAGCAGCCTCATAAACGGCCTTCATGGTGTCATTCCCATGCTCAGACATGAACTAAAAATAATAAAACATGCATTTATTTAAGATCAATTAATGATATTTGCAAGCACATCGTTTTTATTATTTATTTATTGTTTAAAGCTCATGCAACTTTAGTTTTAAACCTGTGTTCTCTGTTTAACACAACAGAAGAATCTTCATGCATCTGTTTTATATACAGTAACAGTTCATAATGACCACGACTGGAGAGGGAAAAGCACCATAAAGTTCATTTGACTCATGTCTTCTGAAGTCATATGACTCTTTGTGTGAGGAACAAACTGAAATTAAAGTCTGATGATCGCCACTGATCTTCATGGTCAATATGAACTGTTCTAGTGTGGAGAAAAACTGTATGAAGTTTTTAAACTTTGCATGGAAAATAACATTATGCAGATCATTAGCTACGATTAAATGGACACTTTTTGTTTCAGTCGGAATGTAAAATCACTCGAATCCGATTGATGAATCCGAACAGTGTTTACATGAAAGCTAAATAAAGAAGTGAAGCGAGCAGATGTGTAAATCTGCAGGTCATCAGCCAGCAAGTGGTTGTGCGTTTAAAAAACGTCTAATAGCGTCCAAACCCAGCCCAGACGTCTAGGCTAAAACAAGGCAAAATCTGGGCTGTCAGTGAAAATGTAATAGACGTCTAAACCATCGCCCAAGAATAGACTAGTCATCAATTAGATAAAGAAATGAAACCAAACACCTTGTAATCACTGTTTACTTTGCTCACATGATAGAATATCATATATATCGCAACACAAGATATTTTGGCAAAACGACATGTAATTTCAAGGTTCTTTTGGCTAGAAGTGTGTTACTCATAGCCGCACTATATCAGCTCTATAGTTAACCTAAGGCGCTTTTCCACTGCATGGTACGGCTCGGTACGGTTCGGTACTGTTCGGCGCGGCACGGTTCGGCTCGCTTTAGCTCGGTTGCTTTTCCACTGCAGTTAGTACCGCTTCAAAGTGTTTGGGATTATGACTGATCGTTATAGTTTATCCGCTCCTCAGGAACCAACAAGAGGAACGTCTGCGCTTCTCGTCCACTGACCACGATTCAGCCATTTCTTTTTTGGAAGTTTAGTTTCTTCAAGCAAGTCAAGCAAGTAGTTTTAAAACAGGTGCTACAGCGGTGGCTGTTACTGGCTATTGAAATCTAGCGGGTTTGATGTCTCGCAAATACAATGACGCTGGTAGTGACGATTCTGTCTGTCTGACCAATCAGTGATCTGCAGTGTTTTCACGTCACATTTCAGTATCGGTACGGTACGCTTGGAACCTCGACAGAGGTGGTACCATTTAAAGTGAGCCGTGCCGTGCCGTGCCGAGCCGTACCATGCAGTGGAAAAGCGCCAAAGCGTGCCGTACCGAACCGAACCGTACCGTACCGTGCAGTGGAAAAGAGCCACTAGACAGTGAAATGACAGTTATTGCTTGCTGGGCAGCATCACAATGGTAGCTGAGACCATGAAAATAGATAATATGACCAAGGAGTAACAAATAAATATTGATAAGAAGAGGTCCGAGGACAGAGCCTTGAGGGACGCCGTGAGACGGAGAACTAGCGGAAGACAGCAATGAAGCAGAACTTTCCAGTTTCGGTTTACATGTCCTATGGAACGGACAAGAAGAGGTTTAAAGCACCTCTTATAATCTGAATGACATTTAAAGGGATTTAAAGCCAATTCATTCCGACTGACGTGGTTACATATGACTTTTGAGTAGTCAAATTACAAACGGGTTATTAGAGTCCATGTAAATGCAGCTAATGTTGTTATTGTTAACCAAAACTAAAGTAAACCAATTCAGACCCATTTATGTTAATTGAGTTAAAGCTGAAATAAAATATAAATACTATAATTTCTATAAACTACAAATGTTGTCTTGGTAACTTAGTAAAATAAGTGCTGAAATGACTAAACCTAAATATTTTATTAAAATAAATTAATTAGTGCTGGGCATCGATATGCATGTATATATTTAAGAAATATTTGTGTGTATATACTGTATGTATATTTATACCTAATTTATATTATATATAAATATTTTACATATAAATAACAATTCTTTCTTAAATATATACATGCATGTGTGTGTGTGTATTTATATACAAAATAATTATACACAGTACACACACATATATTATGTAAACATTGCCCGCACTATTAAAGATAAATAGAAATATTAATTACTAATAAAAATAACAGAAGCACATCAAATTACTGGAACTAAAATGAAAACTGAAAGTGTAAAAATAAAACTAATTCATAACATTATTAAATATTATAACAGTATACTAAATTAATGCTGATACAGGTCTGAAGGTCAACAAACACAGACTGTGGTTACTCTCAGAACAGAAAGGTTTACAGAAACGTTGTGAACACCTGGACTTCTGAATCCTCCCAGCGTGAGAGTCGGAGGGATTTGACTTTTCCGATGCTGGGTATACTACGATGGACTCCGGAGCAAGCCAGGCAAATAAAGACTCCCAAAGAACAAGAGCCCCATTCTGGATCTGAGAGAGAGAGAAAGTAATAGATATAATAGATATGAAAGCACATATGGTGTTTGACACACAAAAGAAAAAGGCTGTCATTTTCAAGTTCGGCTGATGTTTTCCGGCTGATATCCAGATGAACGGATCGTTGTTTTAAAGTCCCCCTGTAGTCAATCATTTTATCCCTTAAAATTCATCTTTGATCACCAAAATTACATATTTAAATGTTCATTTCCTTGAAATGTCTTAAAACAGCTTGAATGTAACTGGACACCCTTGCCTCATTTAGTATGCGTGATTCTATGAATATGCAAATGAGACCCGCCTCCACTCACTCACTCAGCTCAGAGATCCACTCGTTGACGATCACACGTTGATCTGATTGGTTACGAGGTAGTTTGTGACGTCAGAAACACCAGCGATTTCAAACCGTGTTTTTTTAAATCCTTAAAAATTTTCTTTTAAAGGGTAACTAAACCCTAAACCAACTTTTTTAAGTTAATGATCTGTAAGAATGGGGCTTTATTAGTACTGTTCATTGATTCGAGTAACTTTTTTGACATTTGTGTATAAAGTATTTTAATTCTACAATATATGGTGTAAAAACGTCTGAGTGCTGCCCTCTTCAGGTTGAACGGTGGCTACTGCAGTTGAATTTTCCTATTGGATGTTTGAGTGGTTCGTGACGTAGCGGTTGTTGGTGACGTAGGCAGGTTCCATACAGAGAGATGCGTCTCAGGTGCACGCCCCCCTCCGCTGGGCTCTGCCCACTTTTCCAGCATTTTTCAAATATTGCCAGTGGGTGGAGTCAGGCTCTGACCAGGGGTTTAGTTACCCTTTAAGGAGAAAATACTCAGCAATGCTGTCGACTTATGAATTTACACATGGTTTGTCTTAAAGCATATTAAAAACACCACATAGACATATAAACAACATTAAAAGCTGGATTTTCACCACAGGGGACTTTAAAGATAACTGCAACTTTTTATCTCAGGACAAAAGTTAGAATAGTGGGATAAGAAGTCACAATTACCTTTTTTTTACTTATTTATTTATGTATTTCCATGGTAGAAATAGGTTTCCATAACCCACGCACCCAATCACATGGAGAATATTTAGAAAGACTACACATTTACGCCACAGGGGGATTTTAATAATATTTTACACTGCTGACTCAGCTCAAACATGATATTTACAACAAAAGAATAAGGAAGAGATACTGAACAATGATTTACATCATCAGGATTCCTGGAAAACAGACGCTTGAGTGAAATAACCAGAGCGATGAGGCCTGAAGCTGAAGAACACTTACAGGTGAAGTAACATTAACTACAGCCTAAATCTACAGAAACACACACAGATACAGAAAGAAAATATTACACATTACTGATAAAACCCTCTGGCTCCTGCGTAAATCTGACTTCATGTTATGTCATATTGACAGATTTATGAGATAAAACGATACAACACATTTTTGCACAGTAGAATATAAATGACAGAGTTTTTAGTGTGTGTGTGTGTGATCAGAAAGCTAAATCCAGAGAGAGCTAGATCACATGTGAGCTTAAAGAAACAGTCTGAACACAAAAGAAGAAGATACTGTGGAGAATGTTGATAATCTGTTTCAGTTTCCACTGACTTTTATTGTGTAAACAAAAAATACAAAAGCAAAACAATTTTGTTACCAACATTAGAAGTCAAACCGGTTTGGAATGACATTTAGCTGAATATATGATGACAGAATTATTATTATTTTAATTTTTTTTGTGAACTATCACTTTAAATCCTCGTGACATAATGATCACAAACTCTCATCAGGTACATTTACTGTTAAAACCTGAACATGAACCTCATGCGATTTAAACTTACTAAAATATAATTTATTATCCTGTTAACCTTTTTTAAACACAGATCTGATCATAAACAGTTGTAGTTCATAATTGTTTTGAAATACAAACGTACGGTTGGTCTCTTTTTAAAGGGTTCATTCGTTATCAGAAGTGAAAGCGATTTAAAAATGTAAAAGTTATAAAAGTTCTGGTTTACTGTAAAGCAAATTCACTTAACTAAACATTTATACATTTACAAACGGCTGGTAGGAACTACACAAGCTTCTTCATGGGCTAGTGACATCACAGACCCTAAAATTTGCATACAAAACAGCTCATTTGCATTTAAAGGAACACACACAAAACAACGCGTTTTTACTGACCCTCAAAAAGGAACAACTTTTACATGCTGTACAAAATAATCTATGGGGTATTTTGAGCTAAAACTTCACATACTGTACACACTCTGGGGACACCAGAGACTTACTTTATATCTTGTAAAAAGGGGCATTATACCGTCCCTTTAAAATACTGTTTGCATGATAACGCAGTTTTCATAGGATGAATTTTTAGTTTAAAGCTTTTAAAGGGGTCATATAATAACATTTTTATACAAGTTAATATGATTCTTTAGGGTCTAAATGAAAAGTTTGTAATATACTTTAATTAAAAATTCTCATTAGTATTGTAAGAAAACACTCATTTTACCTGGTCAAAAACAGCTCTGTTTTCAGCACGCCGTTTAAGTGCATACGTCTTTAAATGATAATGAGCTTTGCTGACTCCGCCCCTCTGTTCTGTGGGGCGTTTTGACACAACGCACGCGGAGTGTTGCCTTGACAACAGTTGAGGGTATATTTTGGAGAAAGAATGGCAGCGGGAGTCTCTGAGGAAACATCTGTGCAACCGCATCAATATGAACCGGAGTCGGACCCGGAACAAGATGACGTTCGACAAGTAAAGCTGGAACAGGACGTTTCTGAATGGTCGGTTAACGTAATGTCACTTTGATCTATCTTTGTATGTATTGGCAGGGTAGAGTAACGTTAGTGAGATATGAACGCTATGTGTTTACTGATGTAACATATACGTTAGTTCTAGGGCTGCACGATTTGGGGAAAATGTCATATTGCGATTATTGAGGTCAATATTGCGATTGCGATATGCGATTGCGATTTAATAAACAAATGGTTTCATGAGTCAACTTGCTTGATTCTAAAGCAAAATGCACACACAGATTAGTGATAATTCTAATTAATTGAAATTTCTCAACTCAAACTAGCAAGAACAACTAAATAATTGATAACATCTATAATGATCAATAAGATTCATAAAAATGAATCCACCCCCATTTAAAACATTAATTATACCCATCCACCATTACAGTGATTCCACAATTGAAAGCTATAATTTTTTCAAAAACATTTATTAGGTTTCAAAACATATAACAGCTTTTAATTTAAGTGAACTTAATAATACTCACATAAACCCATAAAAAAGTATTATTTACCTGTGCCCTTCCTGTCATGTAGGACATATACAGAAATTTAAGTTATCAAACAGTCTGCACTGCATAAATTATAAATTATATATAGACTAATCCTTATTAAAGCTACACAAGCTCTTTAGTCAAGAGCAGTGAGTAATTTTCTTTGTTCTTTGATTAACTTTACTGACAGAAAGCTTTGGCTGCTGGCCCTTTAAGAGCAGCCGTTGTAGAGACGCGGATCTCACACGCGCCTCATTCTCTCACAACTCTTTACGTCCATCATAAGACTGCTCTTATGTTATGAAGATACTCGACAAACGACATTTTGGCATAATTTTGTGTGTTATTGTTCGTTCAAGCGGAAAGATAACTATTCCGGTCTGTGCATGCGCATGGGCGCGCGTCTTTCTGTTCTGTGAGTCACAGTCGGACATTCACAGGCTGCGCGCTCTCTTTTGACTTGTCGCGCATTAATGGTTTGAACTTTAAAGCATTCGCACGAATAAGAGCGGGATCATGTAACACTAGCCAAAGGATGACAAAAAATAACAGATGCTGCGTTAATTGCGTTAACAGCCCTAATTTGTTTATTTTACATGAAATCGCAGCATTTTGCGTCATATAATCGCATAGGCTTGACATCGCGATTACGATTGCGATATGATTAATCGTGCCGCACTAGTTAGTTCATTGACAGATTGATGTTACAGCTAATGGTCTTTTTTTCGGTAAATGTAGGCTTGTCAGTGATGCGTAACGTTATCTATGCAGTGTTAGGTACAACTGTCAGAAATGATTCGCACAAACATGAAAGTATTGACGTAGATCGTTGGGAATATTCCCTTCGAAAACAAAACTCAGCCACTGCGTCTTCAGCGGGTCGAATTTAGGAACATTAAAATGACTGCTGTGTTTATTATTACACCCAAGAACAGAACACCACAATCGCTTAGACGCCATTCTGCTCCAGTGTATCAACAATAGCGGACTATGATTGACAGCTCGCTCACGAGGGAGGGCGGGTCTGTGTTGAAACGCTGCTGTCAATTAACAATCGTGGGAGGGGCGTCCGATGTCACAAGATCGAACGGCTCAATTTGAGGCAGGGGAAAACATATAAGGAGATTAAAACAAAAACACTGGATGGATTTTTATCATTATATGATGGTTGTGTACAGGCACTGCCAACACACATTTCAGTACAATCAACTTGTAAAAGTGCATGTACCTTTATATGACCCCTTTAAATGATGTTATGATGATTACTAAAATAAGAACAAAGGCAATAAAACAACGCTACAGGACATGGACAGTTAACAGGCTTTGTTACACGGCTCTGTGGAATACTTGATTCTGATTGGTCAAGTTTATGTTATTCCCAGATAACAGAACACAGAAACACCGGCTCATCCGGGTCACTGAAGTCAGCAGCGCTATACACTCGCTAGCAACGGCTTTTCTTCGTGGACGTTTTTGCATTTGGTGAGCTAATAAAATATTAAAACTCAGTGGAATTAATATTTTGTGTTCAGTTATTTAATTATGGCATCCAGTATCGTGGACTCGCTCTCTCTTGTTTCATACAAACACAGATGATGCCATTTATGACTATTGTTTTGTTCACTGTTGGATTATAAGATAGAAACAGTTACGATTTTAAAACAATTTAATCTGAAATCAATATCTCTTATCCCTATAATTATTTATGTGTTGAAATGCTGTGTAATACAGGTCCTTCTAAAAAAATTAGCATATTGTGATAAAGTTCATTATTTTCCATAATGTAATGATAAAAATTAAACTTTCATATATTTTAGATTCATTGCACACCAACTGAAATATTTCAGGTCTTTTATTGTTTTAATACTGATGATTTTGGCATACAGCTCATGAAAACCCAAAATTCCTATCTCAAAAAATTAGCATATTTCATCCGACCAATAAAAGAAGTGTTTTTAATACAAAAAAAGTCAACCTTCAAATAATTATGTTCAGTTATGCACTCAATACTTGGTCGGGAATCCTTTTGCAGAAATGACTGCTTCAATGCGGCGTGGCATGGAGGCAATCAGCCTGTGGCACTGCTGAGGTGTTATGGAGGCCCAGGATGCTTCGATAGCGGCCTTAAGCTCATCCAGAGTGTTGGGTCTTGCGTCTCTCAACTTTCTCTTCACAATATCCCACAGATTCTCTATGGGGTTCAGGTCAGGAGAGTTGGCAGGCCAATTGAGCACAGTAATACCATGGTCAGTAAACCATTTACCAGTGGTTTTGGCACTGTGAGCAGGTGCCAGGTCGTGCTGAATCTCTAGGATCCTCACGATTCGATTACGATTCAGAGGGCTGCCATTCGATGCTAAAGCGATTATCGATTATCTGAATCTTTTTGTGTGTGTGTGTGTGTGAATATAAATACTTTGCTTTAAAAGTACAAAGTAATGACCCATAAAGAATTAACGTACAATATATTTTATTAACATTGCAAATAACCAACAGGAAAATAAATGTTTGCCTGAACTAGCAGCATACTTGTAGTAAATTAATAATATAACAACGACCAGTGTTCTGACTTGTAGGAAACTTTGACAGGTCAAAGATGAATATTTGATGATAATTTTTACTTTTCACACCGTTTTAAAAATGAAAACAGTACAGTATACTGTACACTTAACTTCGAATTTTATTATAATTGTATTTCATATTATAATGTCATTTTTACTTGTTATATCAAATGTGATAATTGCTAGTTCATTTAAAATATCAAAATATGCTCCTCATACACTTACCCTAATTTAAATGATTTACACCATTATGGAAACAATAGAGAATGAATTAACATTCTCTGTGATCGATTCGCGCTTGGGTAGCATTTTTCGACAAGGCAGCACAAAGCCGAGTGTTTTTCCTCCTCTGGGTGAAAACGTGTCATATGGCTTCACATATTTGTCGTGTTTCCGAAATATTTTAGTTTTATTCTACAAAGCTTACAACTAGTGTGGCTCTTGTCCAGCTCCTTTCCCCCTTCAACTTCATAGAAGCCAAAATATTTCCACACGTCAGCTTTTAACGAGGAGGGTGTTTGGATTTCGCGCTCAGCCATCGCGTCTCTGTTATGTGCACCCGCCACAGACGGTCCGGGCACTGCACTCCGCGCTTCAGAGTTCCGTCTTTTGCGTTCCGTCAATATTACGTTATTATAAATATATATAAAAAAAAAAAAATGTTTTTTTGAAAATCGATTTTTGACATTTGTGAATCGATTCAGAATCGTCCACGTCCGCATCGCGATGCATCTAAGAATCGATTTTTTCCCCCACCCCTACTGGACTTCAGGCATTTTGGCATTTCCTTCTCCCCAGTCTTCCTCCAGACTCTGGCACCTTGATTTCCGAATGACATGCAAAACTGAGCAACAGTCCAGTGCTGCTTCTCTGTAGCCCAGGTCAGGCGCTTCTGCCGCTGTTTCTGGTTCAAAAGTGTCTTGACCTGGGGAATGCGGCACCTGTAGCCCATTTCCTGCACACGCCTGTGCACGGTGGCTCTGGATGTTTCTACTCCAGACTCAGTCCACTGCTTCCGCAGGTCCCCAAGGTCTGGAATCGGTCCTTCTCCACAATCTTCCTCAGGGTCCGGTCACCTCTTCTCGTTGTGCAGCGTTTTTTGCCACACTTTTTCCTTCCCACAGACTTCCCACTGAGGTGCCTTGATACAGCACTCTGGGAACAGCCTATTTGTTCAGAAATTTCTTTCTGTGTCTTACCCTCTTGCTTGAGGGTGTTGTAAGAGCCACATAGGGATTAGTTCATCTGAAATAATAATTCGGTAAAAATAATAAGAAAATATTTCATGAAAATTTATAAGAATTATTTTATTTATTTTTTGGTTTAAAATGCATATTTAGTAATGTTTAGATCTGATTATATTTAATTATTTTGAGCTTCCAGTCAGATCGCACTACGTCATAACGCAAGCGATTGGATGTATTTAGTTTGAAGTTAGAGACGTTGGAAGCAACACAGTTTTTTGACCGTGCACCATGTCTATGTAACAGTTTCTGTTTTATGTTTTAGAAGTAAACATTTAAAAAGAAGATCGTGGTTTGCTCGTGTTTCAAATACTGGTTACAATTTGACTGACTTCAAAAGGTGGTACAGAAGAATTAAACGCAAATAGGTGCCACTGCCATTACATTAGTCAAAAAACTCGCTAATACGAAGCGAAGCTGGATAACGGGGGAGACGTGTCTAGCTTGTTGTTGGATGAGGAAGCAGATAGGACTTGAGCACCGCAATCAAGCCAAAGGATTGGGCCAGTCAGCGACAGAAACCCGTGACGGACCGACATCAGGCGGCAGTTTCTCCGTTTGTCGGGCTTTCCTCGTTGGCCTGTCTGTTAACAGAGAAGTGACGCTGCGTGCTAAAGTGGGTACTTTTTTCTTCAAAAGATGTGAGACGGGCGGACGCACGAAGATATATGAGTGAGTTTGGAAGAGAAAAAGAGTAGGTCAATTTCTCCCTGCAAAACGTATGCTTATAGCAAGCTCTGATTCAGTCAATGTGGAGTTATAGCGATCTTTAAGAAGTTGTTTTGCACTCGGTTTATTAAAAAAAAAGGTAGCCTACCTTTGAAGAAAGTGCTAGAAACGTTTGCATACAACTAGAGCATTAACTCTGTTATTTCTAAGATGGCTGAGGAAGATGAACATAGATGTATCGAGGATACAATGGAACAGGGAAGGTCACATAAGCTGACAGAGAAGGCATTAGAAGAGAGATTGCAGAGGTGCATTGCACTGAGAAGAAGAACATTAGGAACTCTGACAAGCAAAAGAAAAGAGTTAGAAACAATGATGAGTGATGTTCAAAATTTACCAAGGGTGAAAAATATGATGGAAAATGATTTTGCAACGTCACTAAATGAGTTTAACCATCTCAACAACGAAGTTGCAAATCTTTTGACTGAAGATGAAAAAAGAGCTGATCAAGAGATCTGGTTTGAACCTAAAATGGCAGTAATTAGAGGATTTATGAAAACTACAAAAAATTGGATTGCAGCTGAGCATGAACCCATACTGTCAGTGGAAAAGGTGCTGCAAGAAGAAAATGTGGTTGATTATCTGCGAGAAACTGTTAAACCAAATGACAGTGTTTCACAAGTAGGGGTCAGTGATGTCACATATGCCAGCTCACGTGGATCAAAAGTAAGTCGCACCTCAGCTGTGTCACGAGTGTCGTCAGCAAGAGCTAGACAGGAAGCGGAACATGCAGCCCTGCTCGAACGTGCTGCAGTGCTAAAGAAAATGCAACAGCTTGAGTTTGAAGCAGCTAGAATCAAAGCTGAAAAAGAAGAGTTAGAGCTGGAAACTGCGTTAGCCGAGAGTAAAGCAAAATTAAGGGTGCTTAAAGAATATGAAAGATCTGAAGATGGTTTAAGTAGCTGCGCGGCAGTGCAAAAGCCACGAGGTGGACACGTGAAGGAAAGTATTATGCTTCCACAACAAGCTAATACGAACACTCATGTTCAACCACAAACACAGCACTCCCGAATACAACAACAATCTCAACCGGTCTTCAATATGCCTAATGCTCAACCTAACAGAGGTGATGGCATACTAACGGTTATGCAAAAACAGAATGTAATCACTGAGCTACTTGTAAAACAACAGCAGCTGTCTCATCTACCAACAAAGGACATTCCTGTGTTTAAGGGTGATGCGCTACAATACAAATCTTTCATGAGGGCTTTTGAGCACGCAATAGATCAGAAAACCAGCAATGATCAAGACAAGTTGTACTTCTTGGAACAATTTACGGCCGTTGAACCTCAAGAGCTTGTTCGCAGCTGTGCTCATATGACGCCTAACAAAGGCTACTGCGAAGCGAAGCGACAACTTCATAAGCACTATGGGGATGAATTACGGATTGCCAGCGCGTACATTGACAAAGCACTCAAATGGCCTCAAGTGAAGTCTGATGATGGGAAAGCATTGAGCGCTTATGCAATGTTTTTGATTGGATGTCGCAATACTATGGAAGACATCGAATTCTTAGAGGAGATGGATAACCCAACCAACTTACGGACAGTGGTGTCTAAGCTACCGTACAAACTGAAGGAACGCTGGCGTGCTGAAGCTTATGACATAAAAGAGCGAAGAGGCAGAAGAGCAAAGTTTGCTGATTTGGTGAGTTACATAGACCGCCAAGCTAGAATAGCGCTGGATCCCCTCTTTGGAAATATCTCAGACAGCCGCCCAATCTCAAGTGGAAAGATTGACCAAAAAGAAAAGCATCATGGAAAAAGAGAGGTTCGTGGCAGCAGTTTCGCAACAAATGTTTTCACCGAAAGCAAAGGGCCTCAAGAAACGCATGTTAAGCCAACAAATTCAATTAAAACTGTGAGTGCCTTTGAGAAGCCATGTTTGTACTGCCAGCAATCACATACCCTTGCCTCATGCAGCAAAATCAAACACCAACCACATAAGGAGCGTGTGGATTTCTTAAAACTAAAAGGCTTGTGTTTTGGATGCTTAGTTCCGGGTCATCTTAGCAAATTCTGCAAAAGAAGAATTGAGTGTAAAGAATGTGCTTTAAAGCATCCAGACATTCTGCACATAATAAAAGAAGAAGGTTCTGTCTCACCTGAAAAGAAAGATGGTCGTCATGGAAGTGAAGTATCTTGTGCTCAAGTTTCTATTTTGCAAGAGTCCTGTAGCCTCACGGGGGCTGGAGAAGCAGAATGTGTGCTGTCAATAGTACCGGTGAAGATAAAATCGAAAAAGAGTGACAAGTGTGTTGAAACATACGCCTTTCTGGACCCGGGAAGCACAGCAATGTTCTGCACAGAAGACCTGCAAAGGAAACTAAACATTAAAGGGAAACCGACACGAATACTTCTTAGCACCATGGGTCAAGACAAACCTGAAGAACAGAAGCTCATGAACAGTTTCGTCATATCAGACCTGGAAGTGTGTGGGCTGGAAGACACCAAGTTCATTGACTTACCTAAGGTGTTTACTTATAGCAACATACCTGTTCACGTCGAGAACATACCTAAAAGGTCAGATATCCAGAAGTGGCCTTATCTCAATGAAGTACACTTGCCAGAGATAGAAGCTGATGTAGGCCTGCTTATTGGAGCTAACTGTTCAAGAGCAATGGAACCATGGCATGTTATTAATGCTGAGGATGGAGGCCCTTATGCTGTGAAGACTGCCATTGGCTGGGTTGTGAATGGGCCTGTAAGAAAGGAACTGAATGATGCTATGAATAAAATGCCTACTTTTTCAGTAAACAGAGTTTCTGTGATGGAGATTGAGAAGCTGCTGGTCCAACAGTATAACACTGATTTTCCAGAGCGAAATTACGATGACCGAGAGGAGATGTCTTGTGAAGACAAAAAGTTTTTGCAGTCTGTGCAGAAAACCGCAATTTTTGAGAACGGGCATTATAGCATTGGACTGCCACTAAGGAATGAGAAGCTCCAAATGCCAAATAACCGTTGTGTGGCGGAACAGCGCATAGCCAGTTTGCTTAGAAAGTTCAAGAAGAATCCAGAATTTTTTGAAGAGTGCAAGAGCTTCATGGAGACTATTATTGAAAAAGGTTACGCTGTCCAAGTTCCAGTTCATCAGCTGAACCGTGACGACAACAGGCTGTTTTACATACCACATCATGGGGTGTATCACCCGAAGTAACAAAAGCTGCGGGTGGTCTTTGACTGCACAGCTTCGTTTCAGGATAGGTCTCTGAATAGCGAACTGCTTCAAGGACCTGATTTGACCAACACGTTAGTTGGTGTGCTTTTAAGATTTCGTGAGGAGCCAGTAGCTATAATGGCGGACATCGAGTCAATGTTTTATCAGGTCAAGGTGCTGGAGCGTGATGCAGACCTACTGCGTTTTCTTTGGTGGCCCAACGGCAAGTTGAACGAGCCTATGGAGGAATTCCGAATGACTGTGCACCTCTTCGGAGCCACTTCTTCACCAAGTGTTGCCTCATATGCACTAAAAAGAACTGCTGAAGATCACAAGGCTGATGTATCTCCAGAAGCTGTCCAGACAGTTCTGCGCAACTTCTACGTAGATGACTGTCTGAAGAGTGTAGCAAAAGAAGAAGATGCAGTGACCTTGGCTAAAGATCTTCGTACCCTGTGTGCCAGAGGAGGATTCACTTTAACAAAGTGGATGAGCAATAGCAGGAAGGTGTTAATGACAATCCCTGAAGTGCATAGAGCCAGCAAAGTAAAAGACCTGGATCTGAGACATGACGCTTTGCCAGTCGAGAGGACCCTCGGTGTACAGTGGGACACAGAAACTGATACTTTCACCTACAGTATGAAGCTGCAAGTCAAGCCGATGACCAGAAGAGGCATTTTATCAGTCGTGAATTCTATCTACGACCCCCTTGGCTTTCTGGCTCCAGTCATCTTGCCCGCTAAACTCCTGCTGAAAGATCTTTGTAAAGAACAATACGGGTGGGACGAGAACATAGGCGGAAAACACGCTGAAGTTTGGAAAAGATGGATTGAAGATGTTAGTCATCTCTCTACCTTCCATGTGAGCAGGTGTTTGAAGCCTACAGATTTTGGATGCACTACAGCAGCACAGTTACATAATTTTTCAGACGCTTCTGAGTCTGCATATGGCACTGTGTCTTATCTGCTGCTAGAGAATAGCCAGGGTGAGAAGCATTGTGCATTCCTCATGGGGAAGGCAAGAGTGGCTCCACTCAAACTGGTCACCATTCCCAGACTCGAGTTGACCGCAGCAGTTGTCGCTATCAAAATAGACAAGATGTTACATCAAGAGCTTCAAGTTCCATTGCAACAATCAATTTTTTGGACAGACAGTACTACTGTGCTCAGATATATTGACAGTGAAACTGCTCGCTTCAAAACCTTCGTTGCGAACAGAATCTCATTGATCCGAGAAGCAACCAAGCCATCACAATGGAAGTATGTCAGAACAACGGAAAATCCTGCAGATCAAGCCAGCAGGGGCCTGAAAGCTAAAAGTTTGACACAAGGAGGAACCTGGATCAATGGGCCGGAGTTCTTGCTGAACAATGAATGTGATTGGTCGGAACAGCCTGTGCGAAGGAAGGAAATCCTTCAAAATGATCCGGAAGTCAAGAATAGAGCTACAGTCAACATGATCAAAGTTGAAGAAAACATTGAACCAATCGACAAACTGATCAGCTATTACTCAGACTGGCATAAACTAAAAAATCAGTGGCTTGGATTTTAAAGGTGAAAGAAAATCTGTGGAAACTGAAAGAGGAAAGAAAGGAAGTATCAAGAAAGATCAGGGAAACTGAAAAGGACCCTGAAAAGGCAAGATCGAAATTAGAACGACAAATGAAGAAATTCAAAGCAACAGAAAATAAATCACTTACTTTGGATGATCTGGTTGTCGCAGAATCGGAAATAATCAAATTCAGTCAAAGACAGCAGTTTGGAGAAGAAATCAAAGTACTGGAGAAAGGTAAACAGCTTAGTCGCAGCAGTCAGCTGTTTAAATTGGATCCGATTCTTCAAGATGGCACGTTAAGGGTTGGCGGAAGACTCAACAAATCTGCCATGCCAAAAAACGCTAAACATCCAGCAATTATTTCAAAGCACAGCAGAGTTGCTACATTGATTTTGAGAGATATACACCAAAGAACAGGACACTGCGGACGCAGTTATGTCTTGGAACAACTGAGATGCAGGTACTGGATCCCACAAGCCAATTCTGCAGTACGAAAGATAATCAACAAATATACAGTGTGCCGCAGGATTAATGGAAAGGTCGGTGAACAAAAGATGGCAAACTTGCCTGAAGATAGGCTCTTGCCAGATAAGCCTCCTTTCACAAATACTGGTGTTGATTTCTTCGGGCCGTTTGATGTCAAGCGGGGCCGGAGTACAGTCAAAAGGTACGGAGTGATGTTCACTTGTCTCACACTCAGAGCGGTGCACATCGAAGTTGCAGATAGCCTTGACACAGACTCCTGCATTAATGCAATTCGTCGCTTTATGTGCAGGAGAGGTCAAGTTACCATCATGCGTTCTGACAATAGCACAAATTTTGTGGCCGCTGAAAGAGAATTGAGAGAAGCCATTAAACGGCTGGATAATGACAAGATTGAAAAGGCCTTACAACCAAAGGGAATAAAATGGATATTCAATAGCCCAGCTGCTTCGCACCAAGGCGGGATTTGGGAAAGACAAATTCAGACTGTGCGAAGAATCCTTAACTCCCTAGTGAAAGAGCAAGCAGTGAACGATGATTGTCTTCTGACAATAATGTGTGAGGTCGAAAGCATCATCAACGGTAGGCCGCTTACAACTGTTTCAGATGATGTGAATGATGTAGAACCTTTAACACCCAATCATTTACTGCTGTTGAAATCTCAACCCAACATGCCTTCAGGGATTTTCAGCAAAAATGACATGTACACAAGAAAGAGATGGAAGCAAGTTCAATATCTTGTGGATTTATTTTGGACTAGATGGACGCGTGAATACCTTCCACTTCTTCAGGAATGCCAGAAATGGCTAAAGCCAAGAAGAAACTTCATGACAGGAGATGTTGTATTACTAGTGGATAGTTCTTCCCCACGGAACTCCTGGCTCATGGGAAAAGTTGTTGAAACGTTGCCAGATTCCAATGGAACAGTACGAAGAGTGAAGATAAAGACCAAGACCAACACTCTGGAAAGGCCTATAAACAAACTGTGCTTGTTGGAGGAGGCGATGTCAGAAGAGTGAAGAAAGAAGAAACAAGTTGATAGTTTATGGACATTTAGAAACTGTTTGGCTCTCAGTGTTTAAGTTTATAATTGCTTAGTCTTCCTGCCTAACCAATTAGGGGCCGGGTAATGTAAGAGCCACATAGGGATTAGTTCATCTGAAATAATAATTTGGTAAAAATAATAAGAAAATATTTCATGAAAATTTATAAGAATTATTTTATTTATTTTTTGGTTTAAAATGCATATTTAGTAATGTTTAGATCTGATTATATTTAATTATTTTGAGCTTCCAGTCAGATCGCACTACGTCATAACGCAAGCGATTGGATGTATTTAGTTTGAAGTTAGAGACGTTGGAAGCAACACAGTTTTTTGACCGTGCACCATGTCTATGTAACAGTTTCTGTTTTATGTTTTAGAAGTAAACATTTAAAAAGAAGATCGTGGTTTGCTCGTGTTTCAAATACTGGTTA
>JAPDVR010000011.1:1301184-1311184 GCA_026230005.1 Gila orcuttii
CAGGTTTAAAGTCACCATGAAATAAAAATGGACAATTCTTGTTTTTTTGTTTTTTGTTTTTTTACGGAATATGGCAGTTTATTGTAAATGATTTATGGGTGCACATCATTATTGTGTTAATAATGTTGAATGAGAATAAGTTCCTCTTGCAGCATCTCTTCTCTTCTCTGATGACGAGGGCGGGGCTATAACCTGTCACTCACATGAGATCAGCCAATAGCAAACCACAACCATCCAATCAATTCCCCACAGACACAATCAAGCCCCGCCCACATCTGTTCTTGTTCCTGAAGCGTTTCTCTCGATATACGACACAATAGAGGAGAAAAGACCAGCACAACTTCCCTTACATGACGACTTTAAGTGTGACGTGACTGTATCACTGTCTCCATGGCAACCCCAAATGATGCTGCCACAACAACCACTAAAATAGAACAAATAAAGAAAGAGCTAAACAAGAGTGTCAAGCATGTTCTGAGGAAGAGGATTAGATATATTACATGTGAAGCTCTCCATCCTCGTCTGAGCTGATGAACACTGGCGTCTGAAGATCTGTGGGTTCACACACCATTAAATAACTGACATGATCTATTATAGGACCTGTAATATGTCCAGAGTTATGACAGGACACGTCACCTCAATCTGACCTCGAGGCACACTCCATTAGTGTGTGTTTCAGACGCTTCAAACCCATCAAGACTCTCAGTTCATGTCTGATGTGCAATTAAAATAAAATCCACAGTCCTTCTCTTGTAAGAAAAAAGAGAAGCAGAAAATCTACTGACTCGACAGGCTTTACACGCAGTACAGAAACTGAAGAGATGAAGAAAGTCTTTGTTCCTCTCCAAGTTCTTCCTAAATTATGTAATCTTTGAGAGTTTATTAGAGGATGTACAGCAGTTTCCCTTTAAAATGGATATGGGAAAAAATAATAAGTGCTATAATGAATAAACTGATGAAATAGATACGCGTTATCAGACCGATACATAAACCTGCAGAAATCCTCACATCTTTCACTCTGTGTTTATGACATATTTTGGCTAATTTGATTAGATTTTCAATGTACTCTGTTGCATTTAACACATTTTACCATGTTTAAATATGCTTATATTCCATTGAATCCCCTCAGAATCGGTGCAAAATGTGTTCACTGTGTTCAGTGATTACTTGTTTTCAGATTTCTCACCTGATATTTAGATGTATAGGTTGAGAAATCTGAAAACAAGGAACATGTATGTGCGAATCATATTGAGGAAGAACTGAGAGAGAGAAAGAGGAGAAAAGGCCACGAGCTCCTTCAAGAAATCACCGCATCAACCAGAGCTTAACATCCTGACCTTTAGATAATAGAGCTGCACATTTCACTGTAATTCATCATTGTTTATCAGCAGCACACACACACACACGCACACGCACACTCAGACTCTCACGCACACGCGCACACACACACGCACACTCATACTCTCACGCGCACACACACACACGCGCACACGCATACAAACACGCACGCGCACACACACACACACACGCGCACACGCATACAAACACACACACACACACACACACACACACACGCACACGCACACACTCAGACTCTCACGCACACGCGCGCGCACACACACACACACACACACACACACACACGCACGCGCGCACACTCATACTCTCACGGGCACACACACACACGCGCACACGCATACAAACACACACGCACACGCACACACTCAGACTCTCACGCACACGCGCGCACACACACACACACACACACACACACACACACACACACACGCACGCGCGCACACTCATACTCTCACGCGCACACACACACACGCGCACACAAACACGCACGCGCGCACACACACACACACACACGTGCACACTCAGACTCTCACGCACACGCGCGCAAATGCACTCACACACACACACACTTTATGGAGAAAAATCCTGGAATGTTTTCCTCAAAAACCTTCATTTCTTTTCGGCTGCAGAAAGACATGAACATCTTGGATGACGTGGAGAGAGTAAATTATCAGGAGATGTTAGTTCTGAAGTGAACTACTCCTTTAAGCTGTACTCAAAAGTGTGTTACAATGATTTGACTATGGTAAAGCATTCTCTAATAATCAGTTCCTTCAGCTATCTTAGTTCACAGACATATTGTATTCACTCTCAAAAATATATTCAGTTTCTTCATCTTTATTTTGCACTGATATCTGGGTCACGCATCACAGAGAGAGAGAGAGAGAGAGAGAGAGAGAGAGAGAGAGAGATCCTCAACTTTCATACATGCTTTTCCAAAAGTACTCTAGAAAACATCCCATCTTTCCCAAAACATCTCGTTCATCGACTTCTTATGTCAACAAATGAGTGCATATTTACAGACTTAAAAAATAAATGATCTTTATTTGCATCAATGGTTCCATGAAGAACCTTTAAAGGTGCATTGTGTAATATTTCTGAGGATCTATTGACAGAAATGCAATATAAGATCCATAACTATGTTTTCAGTGGTGTATAAAGACCTTACTTAATGAACCATTATATTTGTATTACCTTAGAACGAGCAGTTTCTGTCTACATACACCGCGGGTTCCCTTATGGCGCTGTTCCACTGCATGGTACGACTCGGCTCGACTCGGGTTCGGCTCGCTTCGCTTTGCCACTGCGTGGTAACGTTACGACTCGGCACGGTTCGGCTCGCTTTAGCTCGGTTGCTTTTCCACTGCAGTTAGTACCGCTTCAAAGTGTGTGGGATTATGACTGATCGTTATAGTTTATCCGCTCCTCAGGAACCAACAAGAGGAACGTCTGCGCTTCTCGTCCACTGACCACGATACAGCCATTTCTTTTTTGGAAGTTTTTTATCTTCAAGCAAGTCAAGCAAGTAGTTTTAAAACAGGTGCTACAGCGGTGGCTGTTACTGGCTATTGAAATCTAGCGGGTTTGATGTCTCGCAAATACAATGACGCTGGTAGTGACGATTCTGTCTGTCTGACCAATCAGTGATCTGCAGTGTTTTCACGTCACATTTTAGTATCGGTACGGTATGCTTGGAACCTCAACAGAGGTGGTACCATTTAAAGCGAGCCGAAGCGAGCCGTACCGTACCGTACCATGCAGTGGAAAAGCGCCATTACATTGAAATGCGCCGACATGTTTCTACGGTGGCCCTAAACGGACAAACGCGTTTCGTTACTATGTTGCTCTTCGTGCAAGGAAGCAAGCGTAGTTCAGCAAATAAAACACTGACACAATGATGAATAAGTAACAATAATATTCACAATAACATATAGTTTTACTGAATAATTAAGTAAACATAATTTCTTAATGTATCCTTGTAAAGAAACCTCATTGCTGAACTGGCTACTCTCTGCTGTCTCAGACGATGACATCACTTCCTGTCGGCCACAGTAACTTTTGTTGGTTGCAGTTCGTAACCTCACCACTAGATGCCGCTAAAAATCACACACTGCACCTTTAACATCCATCTTTCCAAGGTTATTTATAGTAATAACAGGTTTTAGATTATTAAAATGCTCTTTAATTGTGAGAAAATTTTTCTGTTATGATCTGTTCTTTGGGAACCAGAATCCTTTTTGAAATCCCCCTTTGGAACCTTTATTTTTAAAAGCGTACAGTATGATATTTATTTGATATCTAATTATTGCAGAAATTTAAATCATCATTCAGTTTTATAAGAAGAAGAGTATTAAAGGACAGACACTGTAAAAAAAATTACGGTATAAAAATTTACGGTATAAAAACGGCAGCTGTGGTTGCCAGAAATCTACAGTAAACAATACGACAGCAACATTTTAGGTTTTACTAACTTAACTTAAATTTACAGTAAAAAAAAAACATATTTCATTATATAATATATAATGTTAATTTATTAATCTATCAAAGTACTAATATCTGTTTTGTACCACTGTAATACACTGATGAGAGTCACATGATCAGTCTAAGCTCGTCACAAACAGCTTTTACACATTAAAGTTTAAACTATTATATAGAAGCTGCACATCATACACTCAAACACTGAACACCATCATGGTGACACACATGACATTTTAAAAATGCAATAAACATTAATTTAACAGCATTAAATTTAACATAAAACCCAAATGTACATAACTGATTAGAAAAAAACTAAGAGAAACTATGAAAAAAGTTATTTCAACAAAAATAAAGTGTCACGCAGGGAATTATGGGAATGTCAATGTACGGTTTTTCACTGTAAATTATACAATGACTTGTTCTTTTTCACTAACAAAATCTGTAAATTGATTAATTTAACCATATCATCATTAAATGTATGGTTAAATATATCACAGTTATTCACCATTTTTACAGTCTTTTAAAATCACGATCATTTCTTCCATCGAACACTGAGAGGATCATCGGATCTCACATGAACACTGAGAGGATCATCGGATCTCACATGAACACTGAGAGGATCATCGGATCGCACATGAACACTGAGAGGATCATCGGATCGCACATGAAAACTGAGAGGACCATCGGATCGCACATGAACACTGAGAGGACCATCGGATCGCACATGAAAACTGAGAGGACCATCGGATCGCACATGAACACTGAGAGGATCATCGGATCACAAATGAACACTGAGAGGATCATCGGATCGCACATGAACACTGAGAGGACCATCGGATCGCACATGAAAACTGAGAGGATCATCGGATCGCACATGAACACTGAGAGGATCATCGGATCGCACATGAACACTGAGAGGATCATCGGATCGCACATGAACACTGAGAGGACCATCGGATCGCACATGAACACTGAGAGGATCATCGGATCGCACATGAACACTGAGAGGACCATCGGATCGCACTTGAACACTGAGAGGACCATCGGATCGCACATGAACACTGAGAGGACCATCGGATCGCACATGAACACTGAGAGGACCATCGGATCGCAAATGAACACTGACAGGACCATCGGATCGCACATGAACACTGAGAGGATCATCGGATCACACATGAACACTGAGAGGACCATCGGATCGCACATGAACACTGAGAGGATCATCGGATCTCACATGAACACTGAGAGGATCATCGGATCGCACATGAACACTGAGAGGACCATCGGATCGCACATGAACACTGAGAGGACCATCGGATCGCAAATGAACACTGACAGGACCATCGGATCGCACATGAACACTGAGAGGATCATCGGATCACACATGAACACTGAGAGGACCATCGGATCGCACATGAACACTGAGAGGATCATCGGATCACACATGAATACTGAGAGGACCATCGGATCGCACATGAACACTGAGAGGACCATCGGATCGCACATGAACACTGAGAGGACCATCGGATCGCACATGAACACTGAGAGGACCATCGGATCGCACATGAACACTGAGAGGACCATCTGAGAGGACCATCGGATCGCACATGAACACTGAGAGGACCATCGGATCGCACATGAACACTGAGAGGACCATCGGATCGCACATGAACACTGAGAGGACCATCGGATCGCACATGAACACTGAGAGGACCATCTGAGAGGACCATCGGATCGCACATGAACACTGAGAGGACCATCGGATCGCACATGAACACTGAGAGGACCATCGGATCGCACATGAACACTGAGAGGACCATCGGATCGCAAATGAACACTGAGAGGACCATCGGATCGCACATGAACACTGAGAGGATCATCGGATCTCACATGAACACTGAGAGGATCATCGGATCGCACATGAACACTGAGAGGATCATCGGATCTCACATGAACACTGAGAGGATCATCGGATCGCACATGAACATATGAACACTGAGAGGATCATCGGATCTCACATGAACACTGAGAGGGTCATCGGATCTCACATGAACACTGAGAGGATCATCGGATCGCACATGAACACTGAGAGGATCATCGGATCGCACATGAACACTGAGAGGATCATCGGATCGCACATGAACACTGAGAGGATCATCGGATCGCACATGAACACTGAGAGGACCATCGGATCGCACTTGAACACTGAGAGGACCATCGGATCGCACATGAACACTGAGAGGACCATCGGATCGCACATGAACACTGAGAGGACCATCGGATCGCAAATGAACACTGACAGGACCATCGGATCGCACATGAACACTGAGAGGATCATCGGATCACACATGAACACTGAGAGGACCATCGGATCGCACATGAACACTGAGAGGATCATCGGATCTCACATGAACACTGAGAGGATCATCGGATCGCACATGAACACTGAGAGGACCATCGGATCGCACATGAACACTGAGAGGACCATCGGATCGCACATGAACACTGAGAGGACCATCGGATCGCAAATGAACACTGACAGGACCATCGGATCGCACATGAACACTGAGAGGATCATCGGATCACACATGAACACTGAGAGGACCATCGGATCGCACATGAACACTGAGAGGATCATCGGATCACACATGAATACTGAGAGGACCATCGGATCGCACATGAACACTGAGAGGACCATCGGATCGCACATGAACACTGAGAGGACCATCGGATCGCACATGAACACTGAGAGGACCATCGGATCGCACATGAACACTGAGAGGACCATCTGAGAGGACCATCGGATCGCACATGAACACTGAGAGGACCATCGGATCGCACATGAACACTGAGAGGACCATCGGATCGCACATGAACACTGAGAGGACCATCGGATCGCACATGAACACTGAGAGGACCATCGGATCGCACATGAACACTGAGAGGATCATCGGATCTCACATGAACACTGAGAGGATCATCGGATCGCACATGAACACTGAGAGGATCATCGGATCTCACATGAACACTGAGAGGATCATCGGATCGCACATGAACATATGAACACTGAGAGGATCATCGGATCTCACATGAACACTGAGAGGGTCATCGGATCTCACATGAACACTGAGAGGATCATCGGATCGCACATGAACACTGAGAGGATCATCGGATCGCACATGAACACTGAGAGGATCATCGGATCGCACATGAACACTGAGAGGATCATCGGATCGCACATGAACACTGAGAGGATCATCGGATCGCACATGAACACTGAGAGGATCATCGGATCACAAATGAACACTGAGAGGATCATCGGATCGCACATGAACACTGAGAGGATCATCGGATCGCACATGAACACTGAGAGGATCATCGGATCTCACATGAACACTGAGAGGATCATCGGATCGCACATGAACACTGAGAGGATCATCGGATCGCACATGAACACTGAGAGGATCATCGGATCGCACATGAACACTGAGAGGATCATCGGATCACAAATGAACACTGAGAGGATCATCGGATCGCACATGAACATATGAACACTGAGAGGATCATCGGATCGCACATGAACATATGAACACTGAGAGGATCATCGGATCTCACATGAACACTGAGAGGATCATCGGATCTCACATGAACACTGAGAGGATCATCGGATCGCACATGAACACTGAGAGGATCATCGGATCGCACATGAACACTGAGAGGATCATCGGATCGCACATGAACACTGAGAGGATCATCGGATCGCACATGAACACTGAGAGGATCATCGGATCACAAATGAACACTGAGAGGATCATCGGATCGCACATGAACACTGAGAGGATCATCGGATCTCACATGAACACAGAGGATCATCGGATCGCACATGAACACTGAGAGGATCATCGGATCGCACATGAACACTGAGAGGATCATCGGATCACAAATGAACACTGAGAGGATCATCGGATCGCACATGAACACTGAGAGGACCATCGGATCGCACATGAAAACTGAGAGGACCATCGGATCGCACATGAACACTGAGAGGACCATCGGATCGCACATGAACACTGAGAGGATCATCGGATCGCACATGAACACTGAGAGGATCATCGGATCGCACATGAACACTGAGAGGATCATCGGATCACAAATGAACACTGAGAGGATCATCGGATCGCACATGAACACTGAGAGGATCATCGGATCTCACATGAACACTGAGAGGATCATCGGATCGCACATGAACACTGAGAGGACCATCGGATCGCATATGAACACTGAGAGGACCATCGGATCGCACATGAACACTGAGAGGATCATCGGATCGCACATGAACACTGAGAGGACCATCGGATCGCACATGAAAACTGAGAGGACCATCGGATTGCACATGAACACTGAGAGGATCATCGGATCGCATATGAACACTGAGAGGACCATCGGATCGCACATGAACACTGAGAGGACCGTCGGATCGCACATGAACACTGAGAGGACCATCGGATCGCAAATGAACACTGACAGGACCATCGGATCACACATGAACACTGAGAGGATCATCGGATCACACATGAACACTGAGAGGACCATCGGATCGCACATGAACACTGAGAGGATCATCGGATCACACATGAATACTGAGAGGACCATCGGATCGCACATGAACACTGAGAGGACCATCGGATCGCACATGAACACTGAGAGGACCATCGGATCGCACATGAACACTGAGAGGACCATCGGATCGCACATGAACACTGAGAGGACCATCTGAGAGGACCATCGGATCGCACATGAACACTGAGAGGACCATCGGATCGCACATGAACACTGAGAGGACCATCGGATCGCACATGAACACTGAGAGGATCATCGGATCGCACATGAACACTGAGAGGACCATCGGATCGCATATGAACACTGAGAGGACCATCGGATCGCACATGAACACTGAGAGGATCATCGGATCGCACATGAACACTGAGAGGACCATCGGATCGCACATGAAAACTGAGAGGACCATCGGATCGCACATGAACACTGAGAGGACCATCGGATCGCACATGAACACTGAGAGGATCATCGGATCGCACATGAACACTGAGAGGACCATCGGATCGCACATGAACACTGAGAGGACCATCGGATCGCACATGAACACTGAGAGGACCATCGGATCGCATATGAACACTGAGAGGACCATCGGATCGCACATGAACACTGAGAGGACCATCGGATCGCACATGAACACTGAGAGGACCATCGGATCGCAAATGAACACTGACAGGACCATCGGATCGCACATGAACACTGAGAGGATCATCGGATCACACATGAACACTGAGAGGACCATCGGATCGCACATGAACACTGAGAGGATCATCGGATCACACATGAATACTGAGAGGACCATCGGATCGCACATGAACACTGAGAGGACCATCGGATCGCACATGAACACTGAGAGGACCATCGGATCGCACATGAACACTGAGAGGACCATCGGATCGCACATGAACACTGAGAGGACCATCTGAGAGGACCATCGGATCGCACATGAACACTGAGAGGACCATCGGATCGCACATGAACACTGAGAGGACCATCGGATCGCACATGAACACTGAGAGGATCATCGGATCGCACATGAACACTGAGAGGATCATCGGATCGCACATGAACACTGAGAGGACCATCGGATCGCAAATGAACACTGAGAGGACCATCGGATCTCACATGAACACTGAGAGGACAATCGGATCGCAAATGAACACTGAGAGGACCATCGGATCGCACATGAACACTGAGAGGATCATCGGATCTCACATGAACACTGAGAGGACCATCGGATCGCACATGAACACTGAGAGGATCATCGGATCGCACATGAACACTGAGAGGATCATCGGATCGCACATGAACACTGAGAGGACCATCGGATCGCAAATGAACACTGAGAGGACCATCGGATCTCACATGAACACTGAGAGGACCATCGGATCGCAAATGAACACTGAGAGGACCATCGGATCGCACATGAACACTGAGAGGACCATCGGATCGCAAATGAACACTGAGAGGACCATCGGATCGCACATGAACACTGAGAGGACCATCGGATCGCACATGAACACTGAGAGGACCATCTGAGAGGACCATC
>JAPDVR010000011.1:1313684-1326184 GCA_026230005.1 Gila orcuttii
TCTCTCTCTCTCTCTCTCACACACACACACACACACACACACCAGGAGCTCCGCACGAGACCCACCACTGAGAGGAATCTTCATGATCAATCCTCTGAGGTACAGAGAAGATTTAAAGAAGCTCAAACCAATAAATCATCAAGCAATTTGAGCATCAAATACAATTTGATTCACTTGGAAATGGTAAAAATGGATTTCAGTGGATGTTCGTCTGACGTTTACTTGTTTCAGAGCGTTCAGAGAACATTCCATAATAACGTTCCATTAATCTCTGCATAACTATATAAAAGTGTTTTAAAACATTTAAAAACCTGGATGTTTTCAACATTCATAAATAACGCTTTTATAACTTAATAGAAACATTAGCAAACCATACATAAAACAGGTTTTTTTTTTACAAAGTGTACAAAATATATGGGGTTCATTTTCAGTTCATGACGAGTTTAATAAACTCTTGTGCAAAGAAACGTGTGAACATTCTGCTAAATATCTCATTTAAAGTTCTAATGTTCCACTTTCATGTTTGCCTGAAACTTTACTTTAATGTGAAGAGAGAAAGACAGAAATCACAGTATTGCGTCACATGTTCTGTAACAACATACTAAAAGATGGACATTCCCTGAAGTCTGCAGTGATTATAATGTGGTTTGAGGCGTATCCTCATTCATTATACATGCGCATGTGCTTCAATCTGTCTTTTACTCTCAATCACACGCAGTCTCTCATTATCTCCTCGTTCAGGAATGTTGTTCCGCTGTGTTAAAATCATAACGCTCTCCTATAAATGCAGATATTGCATGTAAGCATATTAATAATGCATGTCTGCGGTAGTTTTGAGCGCATCACGGCAGCAAATAATTAAAGCGCTATCGGAGCGCAGCGGTGGTTATACCCGTAAATTGACATTTTAAATTGAATCAGGACAGGAGTCCTTATTGTGAATGTCTGTAAAACTCCTCATCAGGCAGTTCAGGATCGCATGAGTGTTTCAGAGCTGAAAGCTTATGTGTGTCATGAACAAGTGCACACTTTATCCTGATGCACTGTGAGTGCACTAAAACTGCAGCTTTATTTCTGATTGATCTAATAAAGAGAACTCGAGCTGCGTCGAGACGCGGTGGGCATCCCATACCCACTACGCCATAATAATAAAGGCCTGTTCTGTGTAAAGTCACTGCGCACCCTGGACCCTGGAGTGGAGCCAAGATCCAAGTCATAAAATTTAACAAATGTATGTAGTGCGGACCAGCCTGCCGCATCACGCATGTCATGGAGGGAAACCCCCGATAATAAAGCCTTAGAGGCAGCCATACTACTGGTAGAATGGGCCCGGACAGCCAAAGGTGAAGGATGACCGGCCGCTTCATAAGTAAGTGAGCTAGCCTCGACTACCCACTTGCTCATTACCTGCTTGGAAGCAGAGTAACCTTTTCTAGGTGACCCGAAACAGACAAATAGTTGGTCCGAATTACGCCACAGAGCAGCTCTGTGAACATAAGCATCCAAAGCCCGAACCGGGCACAGCAGATTAAGTTTGTCCTGATCTGGTGTAATAAAAGGTGGAGGACAGAAGGCCTGCAGCACGATTGGGCCCGAAACATTAGTAGGGACCTTAGGAATATACCCGGTGCAAATTCCAGGCACGAAGGAGCAACCGACAAGGCTTGCAAATCTCCAATTCTCTTGATAGAGGAAATAGCAATGAGAAATAAAGTTTTTAGTGTAAGGAACTTTTCTGAAACCTCTTCAATGGGCTGGAAGGAGCCAAAGCCGGTGCTCTACTGCATAGTGCAGGCCTCAGCCTCAGGGTGCCACGAAGAAAACGAGTAAAAAGAGGATATCTCCCCAATGATGCACCACTCAGAGGAGTGTGGTAAGCAGATATAGCCGCCACGTACACCTTCAAGGTGGAGGGGGATAACCCTGCAGAGAAACGTTCTTGCAGAAAATCGACGCTTTGTTTTTGTTGCACTCTGTGCTGCGAGGAGCTCGTAGACGGCCGAGACTGCTCCTTTTTAAAACAGCAGTCTTGGGGACATTAGACCGGCGAGGAAGAAACTTCTGGAACATCGCTGATTGTTTCTTCGCCTCCTGAAATCTATCAATAACAGTGTTTACAGCGTTGCCGAAAAGACCCTAAGGCGAAAGCGGAGCATCCAGAAGAACAGACCTGTCTCTATCTTTTAAATCAGCTAGATTTAGCCACAAATGACGTTCCGTGGCCACCATGGCTGCCATAGACCGACCTATTGATTTGGCCTTGGTGGCCCGGAGAGACGGATCTGTTGCGCGACGCAATTCTCGAACTGCGTCAGCGCTGACTTCCTCACAATCGTCCATGTCCCTAAGCAGATCAGCCTGGTATGCCTGCAGTATTGACATTGTGTGCAGACATGCCGCAGCCTGACCCACTGCCGAATACGCTTTACCCACCAGCGCTGAAGTGGCTTTTAATGGCTGTGATCTAGATGGTAAAAATCTTTCATCTAGTAAACTCTTGCATTCATATTGTTCCTCGGCTGGCCAGTCAATATTTAATTTAGCAACAGCACGAGTCACAACCTCCATAAGCTCCTCGTCAACAGGGGTATGAGCTGGCGAACTCTCATAATCCCCTGCATCAGTGCTGACGACATCCAATTCCTCAGTCTGCATCAGAGTCTACCTCAACATCACTATAAGAAGTCTGGGAGCAACCATAAAGAGGACATTTTTTCAGAGAATTGAAAACCATCTCTAGTTTTTCTTTTCTTAACATTATCTTTGTCAGTTTTGTCATCAACTAGCATCTCACTTTCTTCAGCCAGAGAACATTCTACCTCCTCTACTTCTTTCTGAGTGCTATTACTGGTGTCTTCTTCAATATCACGCTGTTGATTGTTCTCAACTGGAAAAAGCTCTTCATTCTTCTGTGTAAATATTTTATTTTGTTCAATCTTCTGAGCTTTGTGTGTCTTCTCGGTTTTATTCCATCTGATTCATTCTGTTTTTTTCCCTGCATTGATTTTAGTCATCAAAAAATGGTCCCTGAATTTCATCTGATTCACTCCGTTTTTGTCCCTGAGTTTCATTTGATTCACTCTGTTTTTGTCCCTGAGTTTCATTTAACTTACTTTGCTTTAATCCCTGAGATTCAATTACTCCAATCTGTTTTTGTCCTTGTAAATTGTTTGTTTTGTCCAATTTTTGTCCCTGAAGTTCGTTTAATTAATTTAGTTTTTGTCTCTGATATTTACTTGACTCGCCCTTTTCTATGGTCTTATTATTAATTTCAGCAGGGAATTTTTCTGGGCATTATCGTACAAGGTAACTCTCCATTCCACCTCCAAAACATTTCATTTTCTCTGACGTTACATAAACGTTGTAATCAGAATCATCCACTCTGAACTTGAACACTAAATTTAAATCTTCCTTGTTGTTTTTAAGAATCATAGAAACCTGCCTTCTAAAAGAAACAACATGTCTCAAATGCGGAGATTTACAGCCAATTGTTTTGATCGGAGACATTAGCTGTCCATGTCTCGAAAGTTCCCTCGCTAACATTTCGTTACTAATGAACGGAGGGACTTGCGACAAAATTATATTTTTAGCCGGATTAACGAGCGGCACCATTTGAACCAAGATATCTTTGATCGTTACACCCTGTTCAACAATTGTTGCAACTTTATGAAAGCTATCTACAAAAATCACAACTCCGTTGTTCATCCTAGACGCGTATTGAATGCTATCAAATCCAACAATCCCTCCAATCCTCCACAGAACAGTCTATAGTGGACAAAGTTTAAAAGCATGTCGACGCGTGAAGCTAGTGTTATACTTTCCGTGTCCGCGAGTGCGCGAGGGTCCGGTAAAGTCAGCGTGACGTAAAAATCGTCATCGGAGGGTGTGCGCGGAGGCTCCTTGCGGATGTCCGCGTGCCTCCCATTTTTTGTGTCCGCGCGGTCACTATAGGTTAAAACTACGAAAAAGCCGATCTAGCCGATCTACTGCACATGTGTTGAACGGTTCACCGAGCGGACCTCAGCAGACAGTATAAACACAAGTAGTCCGCGTCCGTGCTGTCCATGTACGCGTCCAAACTGGAGTATAACCGAGCCTTGAGCATCTCCAGCCGCACGCCTCCAACACCGCAAACTGGTTACAAGCGGTTGTCGCCGCCACCAAAAAAACTAAACAACTTTAAGGTGCTCTGAGCCATCGGTTCCCAACAGGGGGGTCGCGGCCCACAAGGGGGCCTCAGCGAGCTCTGTGGCGGTCGCGTCATATTTTGAAAAGTTTTTAGCAATGAGCATTAAATAAAAGTCCTTAACTTTTTTCTGTTCAAAATGTATATGAGCGAGTACATCATGAATCCATCAATCCGTGTTTTTGTCTTATCCTGAACCACTATGGTACACCTATAATAAGTGTTTACATTGGGACTATTTTACACTGGTTCGGATCGCTGCCGCTGCGGAGTAGCCCAGTACCAGCGTGACTCGTCATAGACGTACACAGAGAGAAGTAGTTCCGGCTACAATGTTCTTCCGAAAAGACGCATTATTCTGTTAATAAACGCAAGTTTATCATCGCTCGCTAAAGCGCCAAAAACATAAAAAATAAAGCCTCACAAATAACTTGCAAGTATTGAGGCCCCAGACAGCAGTCATTTAGTAATAGCCTATATTCTTTCTTTTTTTTACCTACACACCAGTGTGAATATTTTTGTTTTTGCATTTCAAAAAGGGCCAATATAGGCTTCTCCTAGGCTTACGTTTTTAAATTACAAAGGGCCTACTGATGTTTTTGTTATTGTATTTTCAATATTATAGGCTATTATTTGTGCATAAACATATCTGGTTGTAGTAAACATACCGTTTGTTTGAAAACAACATATTTTGTCACCCTTGCTGCAAGCTTACAAGAGCGATAATATCATTAAATGTGAAGGGGGGCCCTAAAATATTTTCTTGGGAAAAAGGGGGTCTCAGACAAAAAAAGGTTGGGAACCACTGCTCTAAGCGATGTCGGGTGACGTTTAAAGTATTGTCAAACAAAACGAAGGCTAGCTCGACCCCCCCCCCCCAAAATGTGTGTGTGAGTGTAGAAAAGAAGATGAATTTATTATACGTAATTTGAGACAAATCTAACTAACAGATAAATTAAAAGAGAAATAAAAATCAGCATTATTTAGTGTGAAGCATTTATACTTTCGGCTCAAAACGGACCCGAATGCATTAAAAGGGTTAAAAATAAGGTACAATGATGTACAACTTTTACTAATACAAAACTGTTAACATTAGTTAAATGCAACAAACATGAACAATGAATCGTACTTTAATTAAATAACATTGACAATATATTGTTCATTGCTAGTTCATGCATCAACTATTGTTAACAAATGAGAATTTTGGGTTACACTTTATTTTAAGGTGTCATTGTTACAGTGTAATTATATATTTAAGTACTGAGTAATATTAATTACCTACATGTACTTACTATAGGGTTAGGGTAGGATTAGGATTTGGTTGAGGGTTAGTTGCATGTAATTATGCATCATTGACTGTTATTACTATGGTAATTACATGTAACATATGTAACAAGAACACTGTAAAATAAAGTGTTACCGACTTTAAAATCAAACCTTCTTCTTGGCAATATTAATAAATCAACATTACTAATGAAATAGTTATACATGTTTTTCATTTTGGTACTTACTTTGGAAATTGAGTGGTGAAGGAAAGCCAGAGGTGAGGCTCTGATCTCCTCAATCCCAGCATGCATCAGTGTTGAAATCCCAGATCTCACGGAGAACTTCAAAGAGCCGCTTCATTAAAAGAACCCTTCGAGCTAAACTCACACTGACAGATTTCACCGAAGAAGACAACGACTGACCAGTTACTCGACCAGCCGAAACTGCTGATTCAACAACACTCAGACTCTTTATTAACACTGTGAATGAGGAACATCATTCTGATCACACACAGCTTTACACTCTTCAGACATTCATCTAAATGGAAAACTCTGACACAGGGCTGGGTGATGTACAGAACATTTACCATATAATTCTATTGCAATAAAAAAAATAACCCAGCTAAATAAATATTGCAATGGTTTTAAATGCTTTATATTATTTATTATATTAAATGCATATGAAAGAGTCAAGAGAGAGACGAGTCTCAATCGCAAACACACTGATCGAGTTCATTACACAAATCACTTCAATGAATCGAGTCAAAACAATTAGATGCATCATCGGTTCAAAATCTGTGTGATTTAAAGTAACACTAAGTAGTTTTTCAACCTTCATAATATATTTCCAAGACCCTTGTGATGGTACATCGACTTAAAATCAGTTAAATGACACGTCTGCCGTAGCCTGACAGTGTCTGTATCGCTTTTACTGGCACTATGTAACTTCGGGTTTCGGGAAGGAACCCGTGCACAAAAAGAACTACAAAATTCGACTGCTTTACGTCAAGCGCTACAATAGTCATTATTTCGTTTTTCTTCGTTTCTGATGTCGCAATACATCATCCTTTCATGAAATCATGTAGCATACTTTACCTTGTCTGTGGACATCGTTCATTCTAAAGCCGGTGCTGGGTAAACAGCGAGCGTGCGAGCGACGGTAGGCTAAATTATTTACGACAGCGGCAATGGACAATTTCGTTTCCATCCAGTAGGGCGACCGAAGAGGAAAAAATACTTGGTGTTACTTTAACATGCTTTAACATGTTTCAGTAAAAATATAGTTAAATATAGTTATTTAGTACTATGTATTGTTCAACTGATGAATATAATTCAATATTTTTCTGTTCAAAGAGTGTGGAAAACATGCCTTCTAAATTTTCTTCTGGCAACAATGAAAAGATGGAACATTTCAGAGCAAATCCATAAATATAGGAGGTTTATATTTTCATATATCATCAAATGGATTAAAAAAAGTCACGTTTTGAATGAAAAATGTGTTTGTTTTGTCTTTGTCAATGATTTGCTCAGAATTCCTTCACATAGATCCGGCGCTCCAGTAAAACTGATCTGATCACAGCAGGAGATTTGGAAGAAGGACACTAAAAGACTCCATGAATTTAAATGCAATCATGCAAATTAATGTGCATTGAGAGTCATTAACAAACAAATCAGCTGTGCAAATGAGAAACAAAATCAGCGGAATCATTTCCCGATCTGCCTCCATTTCAGCAGAAACATCATCGTACACACGCAAGACTGAGAGACTGTCCTGCCAGTGTTTCTGACAGAACCGCACATTTCCCTGTTCAACTGGAGATGAAAAATCATATATATATAAGATTCTTCTGGAAGAGAAAACTGACCGTATAGAAGACGACGGGAATGCAAATGGCAACTCAAACTTGCATGAATGCTTATAATTGAAAGTAAAATGTCACGTATAGCTAGAAGAGTGTGTGTTCTTGCATAAAGCATGTTTCGGGCCTCAGACTTCATCATCCTCCAAATGTGATTTATTTTTAGTGAGACTTTTATACAAAATACAAAAGTGGAAGACAGGGACGTAATAATACGCAAGTAGAAGAATGACATTTCACTTAATACTTTAAAAATAAAACACTTTTTTCCATCTTCACAGTGCAGTGACATCATCGTTTTCCAGAGACAAACATCAGCTCTAATCCGAACTGTAGTGTGCGACTTTGCCGTCTACATAGGGATCTTCTGTCGACCTTCACCGGAGACTGAAACACTCATGCGATACTTTAATGCACACAAACAGCACACACACTGGCCTTCATTCATGAAACTTTCATGAATATGATAAATACATTTGAAGTAAATTGTGCATAAAATTGACCTTCCCAAAAACTCTTCTCCAGATTTACAAATGCCTCTTAATCTTCAGATCTGACTTTTCCAATCATATGTAAATAGGCTGCACACCTAATCACAATTAGCATAATCCCACCCATGAATTACACACACATGCTTAGAATCAGGCACACAATTTTACCCGGTTGGATGATGAAACTTGATGAAAAATGTCAGACCAACTCTAATACTCAGAGTTTCTTGAGAATAAACCTGAATGTTTTCTAGAAGTTTTCTCACTGGGCTTCAGATCAGAGCTCGTGTTCCTGTTTCTAACATCATTATTCTAGCAACACAGAACATCCAAAAACAAACCCTCAACTCAATGTTCCTAACTACCATCACACATTTATAAATCACCGGCTGCACTAATGATCCGTGGGCGGCTGCTAAAACTCAATCCTCCTACATAAGAACGAAGAACACGTTTGCCTCGCACGCCAGGATTACTGCACGCGATCACAACTGAACTCATCCTCTATTAAACGCTTTATTATAGACAACCGTCAGCTTGATGATGCTTCTTCTGTGTCTGTAGATCATTTTCAAATGGTCTTTAAAAAGAAAGGAAATATCAATCGGTACCAAACTATCTTTTACTGCCAAAACTGCTGCCATTTTGGTTTTTACACAGAAATTTTTTTTAGTTTACTACAAAAAGTATGAAAAATATACCTACGTCCCTAATATATAGTAAACGAAAAACAGTACATGAAATAGGAAGTGTGCAAATTTGTAAAACAGAATCATACCCGAAGGACTTATTACTTCCGAAAAAAACCGCTGGATGGAAACACCAATGCGTATTCTATTATGCTCAGTTGAGGTGGATACATTTATCCGATAAGACGACATGCATAAAATACCATGTTAACACATTTACTGAATGAATCTCTCGATCTGCGACAATAACCTCAATGGCTCAGCATCAGCTGTGATTGGATAACTGGAGTAACCAGTGGACCAATGGCATCGCACTATGGGGTTAGAATTCGGTCACAATTCTGCGCGCAAGATCACATTTTGAGCGCGCAAAAGGGCATTTCGCACGGGCGTGAACTGAGTTTTGCGGAGAAATGTTCGTCTCGCAGATAATAAAATATTTTGGATGTGCGTAGACGTTCTCTTTCGCATGTGCAAAGTTTCACTTTCTTGCTCTTTCTTGCTCAAGTTTCACCAGTCCTGAGCGCTCTCTAAGCGCAGACGGCTCACTTGCTCAACACAACCCAGCGTTACAATATGCCATAATTCCAGCCAATCAGAAATGAGGCTGCTAAATTCTGATTGGCTGGCTTGAAAACCAATCACAAGACTCCCTGCGTCACCTGTGGAAGAGGAAAAATACATGGTGAAAGATGTTTATGTTTAATTTGTTTAATGGATTGAACACTTGGATTGAAAAACATTCACAGCAGAGATGTTCTGTAAAAACAACTATCATACTAAAAAAAATACTGTATTTTCTTATATACTATTTTAGGATGGATAGTGTTCACATTGGGATGCAGGCTTGTTCCTCTCACTGCGAAAAAAAAAAAAAAAAAGACAGACATGTGGGAAACAATGAAAAACATATATGCAAATATAACTGTAAGTGAAAATCTTGGGTGTGTGACCCACAAGACTTCTACTATATAATTACTCGCATAATTAGATTTTTATTTTTTTGCAGGGAGAGGAGCAAGCCTGCATCCCAATGTGAACACTATCCATCCTAAAATAGTATATAAGAAAATACAGTATATTTTTTTTAGTATGTTAGTTGTTTTTATAGAACATCTCTGCTGTGAATATTTTTGTTTAAATAATTCCAAGGATATGAAGTGGATTGATTATTATTTTAACGTTATTACATTGCATTTCTACATTTATTTGATGGCTTTTTTTATTCTGATGTGAGTGATGTACCGTTTTTACACACTTATTTCATTAAAAGGGGAAAAGTCTGTCCATCTTCATTTCTGAAAATGTGTAACGTTTGAGACCCCAGCTCGGTTACATAACTACATAACTAATAATTACATAACTTGCAGTTCAGAAACAAGTTAGAACTACCACTTGATGTGTAGCAAACACTGGGACATGCCATTATGTACAGCATAGTACGATTTGATTTTGATTAAAAATAAGCTAAAAAAAATTAGCTTAAAAATAAACTGTGGTCATCGAGTGGTAGACATTTAAACTTAAATTGAAGTGTTCAAGCCATTAAACAAATTAAACAAACATCTTCCACCACATATTTTTCCTCTTCCACAGGTTACGCAGGGAGTCTTGTGATTGGTTGTCAAGCTAGCCAATCAGAATTTAGCAGCCTCATTTCTGATTGGCTGGAATTATGGCATATTGTTACGCTGGGTTGTGTTGAGCAAGCGAGCGTCGGCGCTAGAGAGCGCTTATGGCTGGTATGAAAGGAGCAAGAAAGTGAAACTTTGCACATGCGAAAGAGAACATCTGCGCGCATCAAAATACTTATTTTAAATGCAAAATTGATTTTCGTTCGCTCGAAATATTTTCTTATCTGCGAGACGAACATTTCTCCGCAAAACTCAGTTCATGAGCGTGCGAAATGCCCTTTTGCGCGCTCAAAATGTGATCTTGCGCGTGCAGAATTGTGACCGAAATCTAATCCCATACCGCACCGTCTCTAATGTTGGTTGGGTGTTTCTGAAAGTGTGTGATCAGAATGATGTGGTTTAATTTCCTCCAGAAGCGTCTCACACACACACGAGTGTGTTCCCGAACACCAGCATCCGAATGCTAGAGAACATGACAGCGTTTATTGTGTTTCGCCTGATGCTCTGAGACACTCGTTTATGATGGAGGGAAAAAACTTAGTTTTATTACTGATATTTAGAGCCAATTTCCCAGGAAGTGACGATTTTGTTCTCTTGAACACATGGGATGGAAACGCTGCTTTATTCGCAAATGTTTTATGCGATATTCCAATTTTGCGCACAAGTTAAATTTGCAACATTGGATGGAAACACAGCTAATGACTACATGACATGTATTACATCTAAATTTCTTTGATTCAAACTTCATTTTAAATAACTTCAAAGTACATTTCCTATCAAATGCAGTACTTAGTATAAGATTTCAGACGCACCTCTGGTCTTGTTCAGTATTTTTGCTTGATTCCCAGTACAAGTATCTAAATATCCTTCAGAGAATATGTCTTGGAGGGGTAAAGGTCAATACAAACTAAATTTAGTCAACTTTATTCTTTAAACAAGACAATTTGCCAACAAATTTCAACTGATATTCTCTGAAAACAAGTCTTATCCTACACAGTGGCTGTTTACATGTACAACTTTTGTTTCAATCGGACTGAATTCATTCCGATTCTTAAATCCGAACGTGTTTACATGAACGCTGAACATGTGATCGAGTTGATGTGTGTGTTTATATACACAAAGCTTCAAATCAGAATATATTTTTTGACATGCGCAAACTGCACAAATATACAGAGTTTCCAGCGCATAATAAACATTCTCCTACATTGCTTTATTTGTTTTAAACAGCAGACTTAATATTTATCCATTTATGGTCATAATTTGGAGACGATAAGCGTATGAACCGGTGTGCCGCTCCTTATATTGATCACGCAGTAAAAATGCCCAAAACCAGTCGTGTGTGTGAGAGTCTGAAACGGCCGATGTCCTGCTCCACTTCACACACGATGAGGAGAGAAATGATGTTTTATTAACAAAGTTCGGGAGGAGCACGTTCAGATAATTACCACGAGTGGAGAGCACTCTACAATCAATGATTTAAATGTATATATATAGACTCAGCAGTCTCACCTCATTTCATTGACAGTTTAGCAGTGTCCCTCCACCACCCCTTCTCCACTCTTCTAGTCCTAACCACTTTACATACGGGGGGGAGTACTCTGGGTTCGGGCCGAACTCCGAGCTCGGAACCCTCCCCCCGGACAGCACGCCAAATACGCATTATACTTTACCCCCTCTAATTGTATGTAAGTGTGAACTCGTGAAAGGAGGATTATAGAATTTATGACACTTTATTCAACAGGAATAACAGCTCGCTCCCCGCGTCACACGTCATTACACTATATCTACGTCATTGCACATGCGCAGTGCTTTCCGTTTCGGTTTTCAATCCGATCAAGTGTTTAAATGATCTCTCAATCAGATTAGAAAAGGAATACCCCCCACCCACCCCCCACCTTTAAATCCGATCGACATTTCATTCGGATCGAGCTCCATTGGATCGATTAAGGGTCTGTTTACATGAAGCCTATTCAGTGCGATTAAGCCGTCAATCTGATTACTAACGGATTATTTGGTTGCATGTAAACGTAGACAGTGTCTTATATTGGAACGCAAGACAAAAATGCTGAAAAAGAAAATGATTTTCGTAACCACAGTACAGAACAATGGCAGTAATTTCGACATGACAAACGTGGCTTCATACATCAGCTTCTGCGTTTGAATGCGTCACATGCTACACGCCCAGTGTGACCTGGAGTTCGCTACAGGCTCCGGCTGGTGGGATAGATACGTCTGTTTTTGAGTTCCTCAGTTGATGTTGCAGAACATTTTACAGTACGCTACTCCATGTCTACTGCATGTCTACTGCATCTCCTCTGAGGCGTCCAGTGTAACGCCCTGAAGAAGAACCGAGACCGAGTTTTGGCTGGTCTATAA
>JAPDVR010000011.1:1328684-1333684 GCA_026230005.1 Gila orcuttii
ATCATCCGTTTACATTATATTAAGACTTAAAGTTCTACATAATTAAGGGCATGGCCACTTGAGTGACCGGTTGATTGCCGCTGATGTCACTACCAGCCGTTTGTCTGCTAGCGTTAGCGTCACGTCACCTCAGCTAATCCGCCTCGCTGACTCTGTCCACATGAGACCCCTTCATACTTATTTTGGCTTCTAGACACTTGACTGCAAGTCCTGATTATGTTGTGCGTGTGCCGTGTCTTACCTGTGAGCACGTGACCCTGCTGTTGGCCCCCGGGGACCTCAGAGAAGCCCACGAGGCTGGAGAAGCGTGTCTGGAGCCAGGCGGGGCCGCTCCGGAGGCTGGGCTGCCCTGGGGGATCACACCGGTGGTGGGGTGGAAGAACTCAGCTGGGAGATGGAAGAGAGGTGAAGATGCCCGGCTGTCTCCTGCACTAACATCTGCCACACACACACACACACACACACACACACACACACACACACACACACACACACACACCATCAGCTGAACACAACAGCTATTTCAGTTCAATTAAAGGGGAACTCGGCAACTCTAGCCATTTCTTCGCTGATTTTCACTTTTGTTGTCGCATGTTTTCTCAGCGAGCTCCCCCTACAGCTGTGAGGCGTATATTTCACAACAATGGCGTAAAAAAACTCACTAGCGTCCTAACCATACAAATGATTTCTAAACGGTTTTATTAAGTTGAAATAGTTGCCAAGTTCCCCTTTAACTGCAAAACTACATCGTTTCAAAATGTGACAAGTTGTGCATTTCCATTAACATATCATAACTGTTCTTTGATGGAGGTTCTTTAAAAAACAAAACAAAAGATTTTATAAAGTTTTTCTGGAGTACTTTGATGTTGACTTCAGAAAGACTAACCAGAAAGTTCTAAGTAGGGGTGGGCGATATCTCGATATTTAAAATATATCGAGATAGTTTTTAAACACGATATGGATTTTGACATATCTTATATCGATATATTGTTTATATTTAATTCTGATTTCGCCACTTTGCTTGTTTGCCTTCTCTGTGCTGTGCTCGTGCTCGCCCCCGCCTCCTTGCTTTTGTTCCCCCTCCCCTCATGTGCAGTGTTGCCAACTTAGCGCCTTTGTCGCTATTTTAGTGACTTTTCAGTCCCCTTTAGCGACATTTTTTTCAAAAAAAGCGACTAGTGACAAATCTAACGACTTTTTAGACAAACCTCAGTAACCTCCAGATGTTGCCAGTACTGTTCTGCAAGCGCGAGCTCTTGCTTTCTCCTTGCCGTCACTCTCTCTAACTGCGTCTACCCTGTTTAGTGAATGGCTGAGACGAGCAGCGGCACGGTCATATGTTGAGTGCGCGCCAGTTTTTTGTTTTTCCACGGACTTGTCACTTATCTGCTTCTCTTTTGTTTTATATTTAAAGTTTTGTTTGACCATTTTAATTTCCTTTCTTTTGCTTATTACTTGTAATACTCACTATCACAGAGCTTTCACCCAGTTCCCGAACTCTCTCAATTCAGTTAATTTTACACATTTAAAAAAATTTTGTCATTCAATATATCATAGCTACTTGTTCTATTTGTCTGACAAAAATAATATAGGAAATAAGAACAGCTTTATTGGACATTCGGCTATATTATATTATATTAAAATACAGAATGTGAGCATGAATTTAGAGAGAAAACACATTAGGCAGGTAGAACGCAAGTATGACGCGATGACGTCATGAATATGCTAATTGGCGTATGACGTCATCTAGCGACTTTTAGGGAAGGCGTTAGCTACTTTCTTTTGAAAATAGTTGGCAACACTGCTCGCGTGTTGTCTCATTCAACATGGCGGCGCCCGCAACCAGCCCGGAGGCTACAGAACTCGTCTCAAAAAAAAGAACAACTGGCTCCATTATATGGAGATACTTCGGTTTTAAGGCGTCGGACGAACAGCAGACAGATGTCTACTGCCGTGAATGCAGAAAGTTGGTGCCAACCAAAGCTTCTAGCACCACGAACCTTCTTTCGCAGAAGCGAAAAACGCAGAAGCACTTTGTTCCTATATGCACTGCCTACCTTGAGTTGTTTCATTTTTGAATGAAAAGGCGGCAATATGTATTATTTCTTCCTTTATTTTACAGTTAAATTATTATTTTTGTATACAGGGATTTTTGGTGTTTGGTCTGGTTGCAAAACGTTAACTAGGTTGTTGCTATGGTGTTATGGGTAGTTGCTAGGGTATGCTATGGAGATGGCGGGGCGCTCTGGGGGGTTGCAAGGGTGTTTGGTCTGGTTGCAAGACGTTAACTAGGTTGTTCTAGGTTGCTGTTAGAAGTTTGCAATATGGTTGCTGAGGTGTTGCTAGGGTGTTCTGACCATTTTCCAAGGTGTTGCTATGCGATTGTTATTATGTTGTAGGTGGTTGGAAGATTCTTACTAGGGTAATGGCAATGCTAGGGTGTTCTGGGTGGTTGCAAAAGTGTTGCTGGTGGTTGCCTGGTTTTCCCAGGTGGTTGTTATGGAGTTGCTATGGTGTTATGGGTGGTTGTTAGGGTGTTGCTATGGGGATGGTAGGGCGTTCTGGGTGGTTGCAAGGGTGTTTGCTCTGGTTGCAAAATGTTAACTAGGTTGTTGCTATGGTGTTGTAGGTGGTTGCTAGGGCGTTGCTATGGAGATGGCAGGGTGTTTTGGGTGGTTGCAAGGGTGTTTGTTCTGGTTGCAAGATGTTAACTAGGTTGTTGCTATGGTGTTATGGGTAGTTGCTAGGGTGTTGCTATGGAGATGTTAAGGCGCTCTGGATGTTTGCAGGGGTTTTTGGTCTGATTGCAAGATGTTAACTAGGTTGTTGCTATGGTATTGTAGGTGGTGGCAAGATGCTTACTAGGGTGCTGGCATGTGTTAACTCAACACAACCTCTTAAAGAGTAAGAACACATCTGATGTAAACAGCCCCGCAGAGAGCTGAGAGAACCGAGAACACAGACCTCCGGGGTGAGCTGGACACTGGAGCCGATGACCTCCGACCTCACGCCTCACTTCCTGTTCCTGTCTTCCTCTTCCTGGGCTGGATCCCTCGCTTCTGCTCACGACCTCTTTTGTGCTCAAGCTCTCGCTGCCCTCTTCATCCTGCACACACACACACACACACACACACACACACACACACACACACATCACTATTATCATGCTTTATCTACAGTGTGACGCTGCATATTAGGACTGAATGAGATTTGAGAGATGTGGTGGATTTACATTGTGTTCCACTGAAAGTTTTTCCCCCTATTAAAAACAAACACAAAGGACATCAATTGAGTGCAATCAAACTGAGTGCAGATTAAAAAAAAGCAAAAGCTAATTAATTCATTTTCCCTGGCACACTTGATCAAATTAAAAAGCCTTTATTTTTACATGGCTATAAACAATAGATAAAAAGAGACACCTCCCTTCAGGCCTTTGCCGAAACACAGAGGGGAGCCTCTTTGTATCTTTTCTTATAGTCATGTTAAAAAAAGGCTTTTAGAAGTAAATTATAAACATAGATTTACAATTAGTGAATTTTGAGTTATTATTATTTATACACTACTGGGGTTTGGGGTCAGTACGATTTTATTCAACAAGGATGCATACATTTATCAAAAGAGACAGCAAAATAATTTATAATATTACAAAAGATTTCTAAATATTGATTGAAACACTGATAATAATCATAAATGTTTCTTGAGCATCAAATCATCATATTATAGTGATTTCTGAAGGATCATGTGACACTGAAGACTGGAGTAATGATGCTGAAAATTCAGCTTTGATCACAGGAATAAATTACACTTTATATATATATTCACATTGAAAACAGCTGATTTACATTATAATAATATTTCACAAATTCACCTTTTTTATCATCAAATAAATGCAGCCTTGGTGAAAATCTTACAGACCCCAAACTTTTGAACACTATATTGTTCCAGTCATACATGTGTGAAACACCATAAGTGTGAGTACATGATGGCATTTTATTGAAGTGAATTGTTCCTTTAAAGTGTTCAGTGCAAGTGTTGAGTCTCCACACGAGTCGAGTGACAGCAGAAACACAGATCGAGTGAGAACACACATCTGAGACGAACCCACACACACACACACTCACACACATCAGTGTGACGATGCAGCGGGATCCCTGTCACACAGCGCTGTGAGTATATGTATTAGCCTTTTCCCACTCACTGTGTTTTACACACACACACACACACACACAAATGCACATGCACACACACTCACACTCACACATGCACAATCACACTCGCACACAGTCACACACAGTCACACACACCTTACAGTCTCTGTCCAGTAGCTGGCACACACTGTGGTCCTCCAGGCTGATGTCAGTGAGTGCCGGTGATGAGGATTTATCCGACAGTTGCTCCGACATCAGAGACGCTTGTTCGACCTCCGCCAGCCGGATCTACAACACACACACACACACACACACACACATCACCGCAGGAAGCTATCAAACACTGATGCATGCAGGGATCAGAACCATCAAACAACCTACTGCACACACACACACACACTCTCACACACACACTACGATCCGTCACGGCCAGGATTTGAAATGCTGCATCTTTTATCGTGACTGTAGGAGATTTCACACTTCATGCATATATTCAGCTGTGAATCCTCATGTTTAAGACGCAGTTTCCATGTTCGTTTCATTTGGAATTACTCTTACATATAATATATTCAGCCATGATGATTATTTGATGAACTTTGAGCAAGCGTGATCTTTCATAAGCTCATGTTCAGCCTGTCCTGAGGGATGAGAATCATAAGAATCAAACGATCCTGATCCTGATTCACTGAATGAGTCATTAGCTCAGCTACAGGCGCTGATATACTCAAGCAAAGGTATTTTCATTCTTCATTTAGGGGTAAAAGAAGTTGGAAACCCCTTTACACTGATCATCCCGGCGCCGGTCCGGTCACTGCTGAGAGCGACGGCTGGATGAATATGTAAATATGTGTT
>JAPDVR010000011.1:1338684-1343169 GCA_026230005.1 Gila orcuttii
CTTACTGAAGACTGTTCTGTGTGCAGAAGTGAAGTGTTTTGCTCTCACCCAGTTCTCCGAACAGCTCGACACCGAGCGCAGCGTAAATGAAGAACAGCAGAACGAAGAGCAAACCCAGATTCCCCACCTGACCGAAACACACACCGCTGAACATGACAAGCACACAGCAGAGAGAATGTGTGTGTGTGTGTGTGTGTGTGTGTGTGTGTGTGTGTCAAGTCAAGTAAAATATATTTATATAGCGCTTTTCACAATACAGATTGTATCAAAGCTGCTTCACAGTATCAATCAAAATAACTTAACAATGTTTGTTTATTACTGGAAAAAAGACATCCAAGTTTGGTAGAGCTGATCAATGGTATGATTGGTTAATTAATGTGTGTGTGTGTCTGTCTGTGTGTGTGTGAGTGTCTATGAGTGTGCGTGTGTGTGTGTGTATGTGAGTTTGTATGAGTGTGTGTGTGTGTGTGTGTATGAGTGTGTGTGTGTGTGTGTGTGTGTGTGTGAGTGTATGAGTGTGTGTGTGTGTGTGTATGTGTGTGTGTGAGAGAGTGTGCGTGTACGTGTACGTGTGTGTGTGTGTGTGTGTGTGTGTGTGTGTGTGTGAGTGAGTGAGTGTGTGTGTGTGTGTGTGTGTGTGTGTGTGTGTGTGTGTGTGTGTGTGTGTGTGTGTGTGTGAGTGTGTACCTGCGGTAAAGCCTGCACTACGGTATCTAGCAGTGCTCTCATTCCTGTGGCCATCTTCAACAATTTAAGAACTGCAAAATTGAGACAAAAACACTCAGAGAAACTATTTGTGAAATATTTCTACACCCATTTTTTCAGTCCAAAATTCACTCAGAAATTGCAAGTTAATTACAAATAACTCAGTGAAAAGACTGAAATTGGATTTTCTTGTAAAACATATTACAGTAACTTTTGTTTTATTTACAAAATCAAAAAATCTTTTTTACAGTGTAAATTAAATTAAAAATTCTTATTTTCGTATTTTTTTCATTTGATTACTGATATTAATATATTTTATATATAAATATTTTAAAATATATATATATTATTAAGTCATTTTTCCAAATAAAACAAAGAACGTCCATCAGATCCACATTGGATCCACATAAAACAATATTCTTAGAGTCCAATTAGACCCCATATTGCATTTAATACCAATTTTAAAATTAATTTCTAAACGTATTTATATGTGCCAATCCCTTTAAGTTTCCGTGTGTGTGTGTGTGTGTGTGTGTGTGTGTGTGTGTGTGTGTGTGTGTGATCGTTGGATCTCACCGCGGGCGATTCGCAGGACTCTCATGATGCGGATGATGGTGGGATTGATGGGAAGTGAAGCGTTTATTTCGATCTCCTCTAGAATGATTCCCATCACAGACAGCAGAACGATGGCCAGATCGAGCTGATTCCACCTGAGGAGAGACGGAACATCCTCACGACACACTGAGCGAGCCGAAGACCGCGTGTGTGGAGGAGAGCGAGCCGAAGACCGCGTGTGTGGAGGAGAACGAGCCGAAGACCGCATGTGTGGAGGAGAGCGAGCCGAAGACCGCGTGTGTGGAGGAGAACGAGCCGAAGACCGCGTGTGTGGAGGAGAGCGAGCCGAAGACCGCGTGTGTGGAGGAGAGCGAGCCGAAGACCGCATGTGTGGAGGAGAGCGAGCCGAAGACCGCGTGTGTGGAGGAGAGCGAGCGAGCCGAAGACCGCGTGTGTGGAGGAGAGCGAGCGAGCCGAAGGCCGTGTGTGTGGAGGAGAACGAGCCGAAGACCGCGTGTGTGGAGGAGAGCGAGCCGAAGACCATGTGTGTGGAGGAGAGCGAGCGAGCCGAAGACCACGTGTGTGGAGGAGAGCGAGCGAGCCGAAGGCCGCGTGTGTGGAGGAGAACGAGCCGAAGACCGCGTGTGTGGAGGAGAGCGAGCCGAAGACCATGTGTGTGGAGGAGAACGAGCCGAAGACCGCGTGTGTGGAGGAGAACGAGCCGAAGACCGCGTGTGTGGAGGAGAGCGAGCCGAAGACCGCGTGTGTGGAGGAGAACGAGCCGAAGACCGTGTGTGTGGAGGAGAACGAGCTGAAGACCGCGTGTGTGGAGGAGAACGAGCCGAAGGCCGCGTGTGTGGAGGAGAGCGAGCCGAAGACCGCGTGTGTGGAGGAGAGCGAGCCGAAGGCCGCGTGTGTGGAGGAGAACGAGCCGAAGACCGCGTGTGTGGAGGAGAGCGAGCCGAAGACCGCGTGTGTGGAGGAGAACGTGCCGAAGACCGCGTGTGTGGAGGAGAGCGAGCCGAAGGCCGCGTGTGTGGAGGAGAGCGAGCCGAAGACGTTTACTTTCGTTTACTTTCGAAGACGTTTCCCGAAGTAGTGTTTACTTTCTCATTTGATTTTAGCGCGGCTCTTCGTTTACCCAGGTAAAAAGGCGCGTGTGTTTGTTTGTGTGTCGTGACTGAGTTTCGCTGGCCAAATAGTTGGGCGTGGCCTGCTGTATTCATTATCAGGGTATTGGGCGTGTATATAACTGGTTAGTGCACCGCGGCAGCGGTCGCGGCTGCCCTCGTGTGAAGCCCTCAGCGTGTGAAGACCAAAGAGTGTAAAGACCAGCGACTCTACCTGTGCGACTCCACCGAGCAAGGACACCGACAAGGCACTTGAGTATTAAATTCTTCTTGTTTATTTATTGTTGTTTCCTTTCTCTTCTACAAACTTTTCTTTGGATCTTTCTGTTTGTGAGCTCCTTTTCACTATGTGTTTTCAAATCTCTACTATTACTAACATACGTAAATCAAACTTCACACGTCAGAGGCGGTGCAATCCTAACAATCTCCGTACCCTTCCGATGTCTTCTAATACTTCATTCTCTTTTCCTATTGGTCTCTGGAACTGCCAGTCCGCTGTTAACAAAGCTGATTTCATTACATCTTTTTCAAGTCATTCAGGTCTCAGTCTATTGGCCCTGACTGAGACCTGGATCAGACCAGAGGACACTGTCACACCTGCTGCCCTATCCACTAACTTCACTTTCTCACACACCCCCCGTCTGACCGGAAGGGGTGGTGGTACTGGTCTGCTCATCTCAAATGACTGGAAATTTGATCCTTTACCACCTCTATTTGACAACAGCTCATTTGAATCACATTCAATTACCATCACTAGTCCTATAAAAATCCATTTTGTAGTTGTATATCGTCCCCCAGGTCAACTTGGCAGTTTCTTGGAGGAGCTTGATGTGCTACTCTCATCCTTCCCTGAAGATGGTACTCCTCTTGTAATTCTTGGAGACTTCAACATCCACCTAGAAAAACCTCAGGCTGCCGATTTCCACACCCTGCTTGCATCATTCGACCTCAAACGAGTATCTACTGTGGCTACTCACAAATCAGGTAACCAATTGGACCTTATCTACACGCGCTACTGCTCTACGGACAATACACTGGTCACTCCACTGCACACCTCAGATCACTTCCTCCTCACTCTCAACCTCAACCTTCCTCAGAACACAACACGCACTCCTCCACAGGTCACCTTTCGACGGAACCTACGCTCACTTTCACCCTCTCACCTATCCTCTTTGGTCTCATCCACACTTCCTCCACCTGATCAGCTCTCAACACTAGATACTAACAGTGCAACTGATACTCTTTTCTCCACTTTAACATCCTGCTTGGACAACTTCTGTCCCCTTTCCTCCAGGCCAGCCCGCGCCACACCCTCTGCCCCCTGGTTATCTGATATTCTTCGCGAACATCGTACTAAACTCAGGGGTGCAGAGAGGAAGTGGCGCAAATCGAAAGATCCGACAGACCTGGGTCTCTATCAATCCCTCCTCTCTTCCTTCTCTGCTAATATCTCTACTGCTAAAATGGCTTACTATCACAACAAAATGTTCAATTCTTCTGACTCTCGCATGCTTTTCAAAACCTTCTCCTCTCTTCTTAACCCTCCTCCTCCTCCTCCTCCATCAACCCTAACAGCTGATGATTTTGCCACATTCTTCATAGAAAAAACAACCACCATCAGCGGCCAATTTACCAATCCACAAACTGACACACACATTTTACCAACAAACGCACACATTCTACCCTCCTTATCTCTACTTTCAGAGGCGGAAGTCTCTAAACTCCTCCTTTCCAATCACCCTACTACCTGTCCGCTTGATCCTATCCCCACTAATCTACTTCAAGCCATTTCTTCCTCAGTTGTACCCTCACTCACGCACATCATAAACACCTCTCTTCACACTGGTACCTTTCCCACAGCTTTTAAGCAGGCTCGAGTAACCCCACTGCTTAAGAAACCCAATCTAAATCCAGCACATCTAACAAGTTACAGACCGGTATCTCTTCTTCCATTTGTCGCGAAAACACTTGAACGAGTTGTTTTCAACCAGATCTCCTCCTTTCTTACACAGAACAACCTCTTGGACGACAATCAGTCTGGTTTCAAAAGCGGACACTCAACTGAGACTGCCCTGCTCTCAGTAATTGAAGCTCT
>JAPDVR010000011.1:1343269-1355769 GCA_026230005.1 Gila orcuttii
GGTGCTGCATTTATTTATTTATTTTTTTTTTTAGATCTCAATTCTGATATTAAGAAACAATATCAAGTCTATAAAACTGGTCAAAACTTCGCGAAACACAACGAGAGTATCAGTGAGAACACTCGTTTAAACAGCACACACACACACACACACACACACACGAACTTCACTGCACATCACATTTTTGACATTATTGATACTGCAATTGTAATGCAACGGACCGGTCTACGCGACATACATTAAGCCTTTAAATAAAAGGGTTATTGGGCTGTTAAAACTATCATATACAATAAAAGAGCCTGCACAGCGACAAAACATAACACACAAAAAACCTTCCTGCCTCACAAACACACAACACCGACGGTGGACTTGCGCTCAGGAGTCGTCACAATATAATTAACATAATTTAACATATAAACATCCCGATCCCGAAGCTCAGGAACATATGTGATCGTCTGAAAACATAGCGTGCTTCACGGCATACTGGTGCGCGTCAGAAGCGCGTAATCATTTTAATATAGGGACATAGAGAAGAAGACATATCTAATTTCCTCCGATATATTCTTTGGAACACAAAATTATTAGTTATGGCTTAAATTAAAATGTCACAATTTATTCATCCTCATGTTGTTGCAAACCTTATTTTTCCTATATGGATATATTCTGAAGAATCGTTGCGCAGCTCCGCGGTTCAAGCCCCAAAAATAACAAAAGAATCATAATGTAATCTCTATGATTTATGCACTATAGTTCAAGTCATTTGTCATAAACTTCAGTCACACACAGCATCATTCAGAATACTTGCGTGAGATGCATGAAGATTCTTCGAAATTCGTCCTTTCATGTTCCACAGAAACAATCATCATGAACTATTAATGTTTCACTTCTCAATGATGATCATAAATGCTGCAGGTTTGCTGATTCTCTCTCTCTGATGCACTTCATGTTCATTGAGTGCTTTTGACACCAAACACAACAGATCAATTACATAATTATTCAGACTGAACAATGATGACAGTCTGATTCCAGTTTGCAGTGATTTATTGGATCTCCTCAGAACAGTTTGATTACAGGAGTTCAATCACACCGAGACCTTCGGACTGACTCGTGGAATTGATCCTGTGAGTTTCAGTTCCAGAACTTCAGCTGTGTAATAATCCAGCACACACACACACACACACACACACACACACTCCAGATTAAACACATGTACTTCTCGATCTCGTCTTCATCTCTGCAGTCTAAGGTGTCCGCCATCAAACACTGCTGATCTCAACGAATCATAAAACATAAACCAGCAGAATGATTCACTCCACTGTAAGTAAGAAGAGTCACTGCACTGACAAGATGGGTTTTATCAAGCAGCAGTGGTGTGAATCCATAAATGCATTTATATATTAAACCGTTCATCGATATTTCCCGGTGGACAATCAGGCTGCGGTAAACAGACACAAGCGAGAAGGACTGAAATGAGTGATATTGATCCGTTTACTCACATAAAACACGACAGAGTGGCACATCGGTGTTAAAACCAGAACACTGACACTTACCGCGGTAAAATCATCAGTCATCCTCAAACTGACGCTTAATAGCGGAGTTTAATGGTTTCTGATTCACAAGCAGGGAATTAATTAGGACATATTCTTCTGTATTTCGTGTGTAATGTTGCTGTTTGATCACGAAAAAGCTCCAGTTCTTTTCTATATCAGTGTCAGTGTTTCTGAACTCCTGAAACGCCTCCATTGTATCTTGAGTTTCTTCCGGGAACGAACACGTCACAATATTCCTCATTATAATAATTCATACGCAGAATAAAGGGGCGGGGCCTGGTTGAGTTAGTTAGTAGTGTGTTAAACTGGCGATTATGGAAAGGGGTGGGACATTTCCCAAACACACTCGAAGCACTCGACCAATCACAACACACTGCTCCAGCCGACCAATCAGAACACAGTGTGCTTTTCAGGAGGAGGGGCTTCACAGAGACAGGAAGTAAACAGAGCATTAGGCCGTGGGTCCACCAAAGCGTTTTTAGCCAGCTGAAAACACTAGGCGCTCTGCTGAAAACGCGTTTTGGCAGCACAGCGTTTTTTTTTAGTTGAGACACTTTGCTTGTTATGATACGGAATATTCGCGAAAGTGTTACTAGTATCTCATTTCACACATATTTTGTTTCTGTGTTGATTCTATATTAAAATGGCGATACAATGTAACGTATTTTCTCTGGCTCTTGTTTTAAATTATTTTGTTCCGTTATTATGCTTGTTGTTGTCATCTGTTGACGTTGTACAAGCAGAATGTGGCAGTTGGTCGGTGTGGTATTTGTCCCGCCCCTCCTCCACTGTGATTGGACGGTAAAAAGTGACAGTGACGAGCGCTGCGTTTCACCCCAAAGTTTAACATTCTTCAACTCTCGACGACCAGTAAAAAACGCCGGGCACTCAGCGCATCAGCATGAGAAAAACGCTCAGCGCCTCGTTACGCTCATGGCGTTTAAAAAACGCAGCGCTCCCATTGAAAATAATTGGAAAAATACGCCAGCTGTGTGAAAAAACACTTTGGTGGACACACGGCGTTACTGACAGACTGGGAAGAGAGCAGCCGCAACAATGAAGAATATGAGGAGAATAATCAACATTCAAACAGGAAAATCTGTTCTAGTAGAGCCTCATTCTGTAGCCTAGGCCTATATTGTAACGATTTTAGTATCAAAGCTCAAATCGTCTACTAACAGGGTGAAAGGGTTAGTAAAATTAATCTATTCATCTCAGCAGGCGATAATTATAGTTTATAAGACTTCATCAACATGCCGCTGTCAGAAGAATGATCCACAACAGAGAAGCACAGACTCGATGAGCAGGTGTCTGAGGCTCTGATGATGCGTTTACTGGCGAGAGGGCGTGGCCACCTGTCACTCACATGAGATCCACCAATAGCAAACTTTAAACATTCAATAAAGCCTTGCAATAAAAAAAATCCTGTTTTAATCCGCCATTACATTGACTTTTCATGCAAAAGTTGTCAGATTCACGCATTCTTTCTCTTGTTCTCATAACAAACCAGATTACACTGTGAAAAAATATTCGTAGTTACAGAATATTAGTAATAATATTAGTAATAGAACTTATTGCATTATATTCCTTATTGGCAGTAAAGAGTGAGCTCTACTGAATCATGAACACCTTCTTGGACAATAATACACACCTTCAGTATTTCTTAGGTGAAAGAGAAGAGTGCATTTTATCATACTAGCATCGGTGCCTGTCACAAAAAGACACACACAAACACACACACACACACAAATAGACAGACACACACACACAAAAAAAAAACATGTGCACACACACACACAAACTACATGAAAACACGTGCACAAACAAACGTGCACACACACACACACACACACACACACACACAGACACTACATGCAAACACATGAATGCACACACACACACGCACAGAGAGAGAGAGAGAGAGAGAGAATTGTAAAAGTGTTGAAGCGCGTGTGATTCCTATATGGGGAGGCTGCAGACCTGGAGCCGGCAGTTTTACGCCCCTGTTGTTCCTGATGCGTCCAGTAGAGGGATACACTGCGAAATAACATCATTAAAACGACTCTAATAACCCGTCCATAGATACTTTTTTTTATTTTTATTTTTTTTTTATTTAAATATAAACGTTGGAGTAGATCTGCACGGATTAAAATGTCTGTAGCTATTCAGTTGGGCTTCACTCACTTCATTCAGCCTACAGAAGACTGTGTTTTTGTGAATTGAAAAATTAAAAATACACAGTTGGATCAACTATGTTATGACAAGTATATGACCTACTGCAGTTATAGGCCTTTCCACCGTAAATATGTTGTTGTGAATTTATAGTTACATTTAGATATTAACCAAATTTAACCCATTACAGTATACCGTGTAATCATATGGATCCTTGATTATCTGTAGTACTATTCTCTATTGGTCGTCATACAGCTACAAAACAGTGTCCTACACAGCATTTTATGAAGACAAAAACAATTTATCCCTTTTCTAAAATTCCAAGGGCCATTTAAAAGAAAGACACAATATTGTTGTTCACAATTTTTTTTTATTAACACCTTTATGAATTATGATGACTCCCCTATGGTTTGCCCCTCTTCTTTAACTATTTTTTAAAAGGACATCCATGGTGATTTCATTGTGTGTGTGTGTGTGTGTGTGTGTGTGTGTGTGTGTGTGTGTGTGTGTGTGTGTGTGTGTGTGTGTGTGTGTGTGTGTGTGTGTGTGTGTGTGTGTGTGTTTGTGTGTGTGTGTGTGTGTGGATTGCATATTGCATCAATTTGCTCTTGATCTTCAAAGTACAACGGCACAAGCACTTGTTGGTGGAACAATGGTGAAAAAAAGTGTCAAGCCACTTTGATTTCTTTTGGCCACCAATGATGGACTGTGCAGAGAAAACTGAAAATGACATTAAAACCATGTCCATGTATGTCTCTGTAAGTTGTTTATTTTGTAAGTCGTAAAAAAAAGATGGGTGTTTTATAAGTTTAGAGAGAGATTTTCATCTCAGCTAAAGCAAACACACACCTTTATGCGATGCAAGTTAAAAATAATTTGGTAAAGACAGAGTATGATAAAACCCACATTAAGTGCACATACCCTACATTTTAGTCCAGACCAGTAAGCTATTTTAAGAAATGATGTTGGAAATAATCAAAATATTTGAGTGAGTGTGCAGTTCAACTGTTTACTTAGAGATTTACATACATGTATACATATATGCCTATTATAAATGCATCTTTTGTCTGTTCACACCATAGGCTATAAAAAAACAAGTTCATATTCCATTATCTACTGTAATGTTGCCCCAGAAACCATGTGGAGTATGTTTTAATGTAAGGAGTAAACAGGGTCTTACCAGAAGAGGCCATCTCACGCAAGCTAAAGACAGGCAACAAAAGAAAATTCATTTTAAAGTGAGTAGAGAAGACTAGGGCAGCTAAACCTACACGTGGTATAGCTAAGTTTAAGCCAAATTGAACATAAACCTGACCGTCAAGAACTTTTTTTCTCTAGAAATAAATTATAGACCCATCCATTGATATAGAAATGAATTGATATCTACCTACCAAGCATCATTGCTAAACAACAATAACTTTAGCAGATTATTTAACATACAAATGACAGAATCTATAATTTTTTGTCAGATTTTTATTCTAACGATAAAAATCTTGATTATACGGTATTATTACTTTGTCTTCTGGGCAAGATTCATCTTCATAAAGACAGAACCATTCAATGATCCTGATTTAAGAATATTCTCCTCTGATATAAAGTCCCTTTTTTCTTCTTTTAAGAAAATGTCAAAACCTTTAAACTCAAAGGTTTCTAAAATAAATAATATCATTGAATCTGTTGTAAAGAACCTTTAATTTTTTATGTTGACAAAATGTAAAATTGTATTGATTTGTGTAGCCTAATTCAATCTCTTTTGATGTCCCCCTTGTTATTTTTTTTCTCTTTCTCACTGTTAATGTCTTGTATCCTTTCATTTGCAATACAAAATAAATACATTTATTAATAAAAAAAAAAGATTATTTACTAACATAACTCAATTCGTGTCGCTGTACAGCCTCCCCTCTACTGGACGCATCAGGAACAACAGGGGCGTAAAACTGCCAGGGGCGTAAAACTGCCAGGGGCGTAAAACTGCCAGGGGCGTAAAACTGCCAGGGGCGTAAAACTGCCAGGGGCGTAAAACTGCCAGGGGCGTATATCTGCCGGCTCCAGGTCTGCAGCCTCCCCTTACTCTGTGATTCGGTGAGAGAGACTCTGGCGCCCTCTAGCGCCTCACAAACATTCAGAGGATTCTCTAGTTTGGATGATTTCCTCACCGGATGATTTTGTAGGATTTAAGTTTAATCATAGCTTTACTCTTTTTTTAGTTCAATTACTTTTTCCTAATTTAGGACGTTAAGACGTTAAGTCTTTTTCAAGACTTCAAGCAGAGCCTCTCGCGGTCTCATGCAGCGTCACAGTACATGATTACAGTAACATTATTGTTTCATGTGTCCATGGCCACTGAATCTCTCTCATGAACTTTAGAATGTTTGTACTAGTTAACTTAGATGATGGGATCTGATGTTGGGTAGTATATGCGCGGCGCGCATTTACATGCATTTTAAACAATAAGAGTTTAAACATAACCAACTGCATCTCTACACCTGACCCTCACAAACACACTGATCTCAGGATTCACACAAAACAAGTACATAAAGAGCTGAATATATAATGGGAATCAACCAAATAGAGGCCTGACTAACGGCTTAAAATCTCAAGTAATCACAAAATTAACAATTTAATCAACTGGACACACCGAGTTCAGAACAAACCAGCGCTGATAAACAAAACACATCTGGTCTGACCTGCGGATTAGACGCTGTTCCTCTAGAGACAAACTGTCTTATTTCTTCTCAAATCAGACATACAAACATGATCCACATCCCTCAGTTCCTTTGACTGCTTTGGTCTCCAACACAAAGAAAGAGGTTTTGACAATAGTTTTTAATTTGTTTGCTTCAATCTGTTTGAACATGCAGGAAATAAAAAGTAGGAAGTTTGTGAATCAATTGTATGTATGGAAATGTATAAATCAATAATATAAATAAAACATTTAATATTTAGCTTAAACCCTGTCATGGTCCAGACAGAAACATAGTGTCAGTCCACATCTGCTACACGTTAATTGCACACGGCCCAAATGTGGGCCAGATCTGGGCCGACACTATATTGTTTTCTGGGGATTTTGGGCCCCCAAAGGATGACGAAGTGAAAGATTTAGATTAAATGATAGCTTAGCTTTTAATTTAACAGAATAACGGAAAGAAACTAAACAACAGCGTATCCTGAAAAATGTTCAACACCAGACAATGAGTAGAGATAACTGAAGGACTTTTTTTGGGTGGGTAAAAAAACGCAAACTTTTGAAAACGCTCTCTGTGTAAATAGCAAAAACGCGAATCGATGACGTCATGCTCATGCGTATTACATGTTCAATCTATAGTGTATCATCGCCATCTAATGGCCTGGCAGCAGAAAACAGGGTTTTTAGTCGTTTTCGCGGATCAATGTGAATGGGGATCGTTTTGACAATGGTGTCGTCTCTACACAGAAAACTCAAAGGAAAAATGTCTCAGTTTTAAGCATATAATCATCATGTAAACATACCCTAGACATCCATAGTGAAAATGAAAGTGAAACAAAGGCAAAACATGACAGTACTTCCCCCCTCCGGAAGGTGGCTCATGACACCGAATGAAAAAACATTCCTTTAGGAGGGAGTGTCAGGATTGGCAGTTAAAGAGACCAGGAGGGGGCCGCAGACGGTGGTAGGAGCCAGGGATGAGACGAAAGCAGGAGGAGGCAGATGGCAGGCTGACGCAAGTGGAAGCCAATAGCACAGGTGGTACGAAGGCCCACGGCGGAATTGATGGTGGGAGAAGTCAGGGTAGAGTTAAAGGTCCGACCACCAGCAATGGAGCTGAGAGATCTAGAGACCTGGGGGAAGCTGAGGCGATGACAGGACTGGAAGACACTGTAAGTACCAGACGCTCATTCGAGCCGGAGGGACAAAGAGCCATGTGGAGCCGTGAGGACGAGGGTGCCAGGTGGAGCCAAGGTGGAGCTGGAGGGACGAGGAGCCAAGGTGGAACCGTGAGGACGAGGGTCCCAGGTGGAGCTGAGATGGCGAGGAGCCAAGGTGGAGCCGGTTGGACAAAGACCCTGGTGGAGCCGTGAGGACAAGGGTCCCAGGTGGAGCCAAGGTGCAGCCGGAGGGACGAGGAGCCAATGTGGAGCTATGAGGACGAAGGTCCCAGGTGGAGCTGAGGGGGCGGGGAGCCAAGGTGGAGCTGGGGGGACAAGGGTCCCAGGTGGAGCCAAGGTGGAGCGGTGAGGACGAGGGTCCCAGGTGGAGCTGAGGGGGCGGGGAGCCAAGGTGGAGCCAGTGGGACAAGGGTCCCAGGTGGAGCCAAGGTGGAGCCGTGAGGACGAGGGTCCCAGGTGAAGCTGAGGGGGTGAGGAGCCAAGGTGGAGCCGGAGGGACAAAGACCGCGGTAGAGCCGTGAGGACAAGGGTCCCAGGTGGAGCCAAGGTGGAGCCGGAGGGACGAGGAGCCAATGTGGAGCCGTGAGGACGAGGGTCCCAGGTGGAGTTGAAGGGGTGGGGAGCCAAGGTGGAGCCGGAGGGACAAGGGTCCCAGGGGGAGCCAAGGTGTAGCCGTGAGGACGAGGGTCCCAGGTGGAGCTGAGGGGGTGAGGAGCCAAGGTGGAGCCGGAGGGACAAAGAGCCCGGAGGAGCCGTGATGACGAGGGTCCCAGGTGGAGCCAAGGTGAAGCCGGAGGGACAAAGAGCCCGGTGGAGCCGTGAGGACGAAGGACTTAGGTGGAGCTGAGGGGCCGAGGAGCCAAGGTGGAGCAGGAGGGACGAGAAGCCCGGTGGAGCCGACTGGTCGATGGGCCAAGGTGGAGTTACAGAATGGCGGCTGAAGTGGTTTCAATTGTTCTGAAAAATAACTTCTCAGAGATCTTTGATGCCAGAAATAATTAGACTTTATTTTCGAACGCCGTTCCGTTCCATGTGACCTCTCAGAATAGAACTGACATTCAGGATCTTTTTTTACAGAAGGTCTTGCAGCTTTCAAAGTCACCTAGACAGAGAAATAATTTTGTATTCTTATAAGGCTAAATTACTTAGTTTCTAAATAATAAAATCTTCAACACGGCCCAAAGTGAAGCCAGGGGATTCACACACCAAGGCAGAGCTGGTGCCCAGCAGATCCGAGGCAGAGCCGACTCACAGTACAAATCCAACAGCGAAGCCGAGGGACTGAAGGGCGCGAGTGAAGGCGGGGGCAAAGAACCGACAGATCTGGGCAGAGGAGGTGGGAGAGGGAGGCTGGGAGTGTGTTTTCCACAACACTGAAAACTTAAGACTGACCGTGAGCAGCGGTAGTGAAATCTTTAGGTTCAGTAGAACCGGTGGTGAAACAGTCCTTGAACTGCACAGGGCTGGCTTTGGGCTGGAGTCATCGTCCGCAAGCTCCTCTCTATTTCCCATTGGCTCATACAGTTGTAATCGAAATTATTCAACTCCCATTACAAATCAGGTTTATTGGCAAAATTATCAGACTTTCAGCTGTTTGCAGTGAACAAATGAAACAAAAGTAATTGTAATAGCTCAACACAACAAGTAGTTTCCCCAAAATCAACAGGAAATGGCACTTTTAGTGAGTGTGTGTGAGTGAGAGAGAGAGAGAGAGAGAGAGAGAGAGAGAGAGAGTGTGTGTGTGTGCGCAAGGGGAGGGGAAGATGATTTACACTTTCTATTTCCCCTTTTTGCAGTCATGCATGAGCGTGTCGTGTTCGATGCGAGATAAGCTTGACTTCTGTTCTTCCTCGTTGTGAAATAACATACACAGCTGCCGGTGATTGAGACATTGTGACGGTTCAGACGACAGACTGATCATCCTTTCATGAGCTGTAAGTACAATGATCTCTCTCTTCAGTGTCTCTTTCTGAACGTTCACTGTTAAAATGAAGGAATAAACATGAGAGAAATTTATAAGATTATATGTTTGATAAAAGTGTTTTTATAGTTTCACACTCATCTATTTTAATTATAGAGTAGAGCGAGACTGTATCAGACTTTGAGTTAAACATCCACAAATACTTGTTTTATTAAACTTAATTTAGAATATTTTACATAATAAAAGCAGACTGGCATCAGACAAGAGTCAGTAGGTTATATAAAGATTTGGACTGAAACTGTGTTGTCAGAACAAGAGCATGAAAAGTTGTCAGAAAAGTTGTCATGATGTGTGTTTTATACTTTAAGCTATTTTAATAGAGTTAAATAAACCAATGAGCAACATACAGTTTAGTGTAACAACTAGCCCCGTTCTCCACACATTACTTAATCAATGTGAATCAAGCTTTATTTCTACAGTGCTTTAGATTGTCTCAAATCAGCTTCACACACAGTAATAAACATGAAAATAACTGAATCAATGATGCAAACTTCATCAAGTATGATGCAAACTCAATTCCTGCTATAAGCATCTCTAAAAAGTCTTTATTCAGATCATTTCAGTTCAAGTTTTGTTCTCATCTAATAGTATCAGAGCAGTCAAATCAACAATATTACTGAATATGAAGTATCTTTTAACGTCAACAGTCTTTCAGGGGTATTTTGCGAGAATCTGGTTTTAAACCGAGATCACATGTGTCTTTTGGTGAAGCGAACCTGCCTACGAATCAGCAAGCAAAACCACGCAATAGGCAAATGAGATGAAAGATTTTGCAGGCCTGCATCTGCAGTGGTGCAGAAACGGAAACAGGTGAGCAGAACATGAGCTCCACAGACCCAGTTTACTGCACAAACCTCGGATGAGCAGAGGCATTCTGGGGGATTTGAGTCACAACTACATATTTCACATGTTATCATAACATTATGCTCTTGTCACACACACAAAGATAGATGTATTACTGCTCTAACAGAGCAAATAATCATGTAAACTTTGTATGTAAGCTAATGTTCTAAAAACATTTTTCCCATTAAGTTCTGAAAACGTTATTTCAGAATGTTCTCTCCCAGACAGCAACATAGTTTCGGCTCAGATTCGGCCCACATCCGGCCCATGTGGATTACACCAGATGTGGGCCGGATCTGGGCCGACACTATGTTGCTGTCGGTGCTGAACATTTAAAGTGTTTTCAAATGTTTTAAAAACGTTTTATTCTTGGTTATGTGAAGATTAATCATTGGTTGTATCATTCTTCAAACATTATGGGAACGTTACTTTAGAATGTTCTCTGAACGTTCTGAAACAAACTAGTAACATTTAAAAACATTAGATCATGTTTAGCTGTTTATACTTTATTACTCTAACAGAGCAAATAATCATGTAAACTTTGTATGTAAGCTAAGAAAAATATGTTCTAAAAAAATTATCATTAAGTTATTAAAAGGTTATTTCTGAATGTTCTCTCACAGACAGCAACATAGTTTCGGCCCAGATTCGGCCCACATCCGACACTATGTTGCTGTCTACATTATAAAAATCAAAGGTTGTATTTGTTAACATTAGTTAATGCACTGCGAACTAACATGAACAAACAATGAACAGCTGTATTTTTATTAAACTAATATTAACAAAGATGAATAAATACTGTAACAAATGTATTGCTCATTGTTGGTTCATGTTAGTAAATACATGAATTAATGTTAAGTAATGCACGTTATTGTAAAGTGTTACCGTTTTTTAATTTTTTTTAAAAAACATTTTTTCTTTGGTTATGTGAATGTTAATCATTGTATCATTCTCCAATCATTATTCGAACGTTACTTTAGAATGTTCTGAAACAAGAAGTTACATTTAAAAAAACATTAGATCAGAGTTTAGCTGTTTATACTTTATTATGAGTTAATTCATAATATCAGTTAGCCTTATAAAGCTTTCATAGATAAAACATAAAATAAATTACTTCAAAAGATTGTTATAGTCAGTGACATCCACACTTGTTTCTTCGTCGGAGACGTAACTTGAAGGGACGTGGTTTATAGGCTGCGTCCGAAATCAATATTCTCTTAAGTAGGTACTGATTCTGAAAAAGTAATTACTTCAAAACCTCCTAAAAAGTGTGTTCTATCTAGTTTGAGTGTGTGTAGTATGAATTTAATCCAGACGTACTATATTCGCCATGTTGTCATTATCATGTGACCCACCAGCGTCAGTCGTGTCGCTTCACTTTCGTTCATAAATCCTCTCTTGTGCTTTTATGAGTACTGTGAATTCAGAAATACTTCTTTTATCACATACTGTTTTTCAAGCACTATATAGTAGGGAAGTATGTGATTTCAGACGCAGCCTGTGTCTTGAGTCTCTACTACCAGCGGATGAGTAGAATCAGGTGTGTTTGATAATGTGTTTGTTGGGGGCCGTTTACATGACACTGTTGTCAACTAAAAGCCTGTGCGTTTTAGTCGTCCATTTACCCGACAACAGTGTTTTAGGGCTGAAAATGCACACTTTAGAAAGTTTTGACCTGGCAGAATACAGCATCAGTGTGAACGGGATTGCATTGACAACATTGTCAGTACGCGAAAAACGCAAAGGAAAATTTTTAATCCATTGTTGTCATCCCTGGTGAAAAATAAATATGCTAAGTAGGCTATACTTGCAGCCAGACTAATTCAGTATACTTCAAGTGTGTTAATGATTAGTTAACTTGAAGTGTGCTATTTTGAAACAACTATTTGTACTAAGTATATTTTAGTTGTAATTAAATTGTAGTAAAGTATAACTTTAAATGTATTTAGTGTACTTTTGTGTGCTAAATTGGAACAACTTCAAGTATACTTTAAGTATACACCTGTAGGGATTAATTACATGCTAGATTAGTGATATTAAAGTGTACTTTATTTGTGTTATAAGTACATTACAAATTCATTACGAGT
>JAPDVR010000011.1:1365769-1375769 GCA_026230005.1 Gila orcuttii
TCCCAGTTCAAAATAGAGTAAAATTATAAGTGGTTGCGCGATAGGAAATCATCCATCCATCCATTCTTTATACCACTTGTCCACCTTGTTGTTATTGTAGTGGCGATCGTACCACAAAAAAAGCCACTTGAGGGAATTTGAAGTCATCTCCAACGCGTAATGGTGCAAAAAATAAGGTCTGCCATGGCATGCGGTTTACACTTTATTTTATGCAGAATAAAATTGCTTACAAAACACTGCTGCTTGCATTACTGATGTAAATTGAGCTTGTACGTAAGCAAAAAACAGTAAACCCGATGTTAATGGCAGGACGTGACAAAATCCATCACGAACATACACACATGCACGCATGCACGGTTGAAAAACTGTGTGGCTTCCCCAGATCGTAATTCCCTCCCGCTATTCACCTGTGACCTCCTCATATAGCCTCCGTAATCACTGTGATTCTCTGCCTATGCCCCCTGGTGTGCAGGTGGAAGAGCGTCACCCCTATTGTGACGAAGGATGACTTCTTCAGGCAGATAAAACTGGCTGCTTGGGAATCAGCCAATCAGGAGCGGCACTGCGCTCTGCGGCTCGTGGAAGAAGACAGCCTTTATTCAGTTTCGAGAAAGTTTGAAAGAGCGCTGGTGTTAAAAGACTGTGCAGTCTATTTTGATATAGATAATATAATATAGTGTTGCTGTACTTATTCTAGTTCCTAGAATTGTGTGCGTTCAACTACCAGTAAGTATACTGATGTTTGTTGTTCGTTTTACCTCACAATAATGTTGTGGTACGTTAGTGCTTGTTTTTCGTATAATGGCGGAGCTTCTCACTGCCTGTGTGTTTAATTGTTGAGAACGCTATTGCTCTGCAAGCCTTACGTGTCTCAATTTAAATAATGTCTGTTGTTCTTGCACAATGTGTGACATTGTTTATTTTAAGGAATAAGTCAAGTCAAGTCAAGTCAAATATATTTATATAGTGCTTTTCACAATACAGATTGTATCAAAGCTGCTTCACAGTATCAATCAAAATAACTTAACAATGTTTGTTTATTACTGGAAAAAAGACATCCAAGTTTGGTAGAGCTGATCAATGGTATGATTGGTTAATTAATTAGAATATCCCCAACTGAGCAGAATAACTCTGCAGTTCATAATTATTATGTTCAGCTGAATTTAGCATGTTGTATATTGTTGCAGTTAATGTGCAGCAAATTAATCTTTGAACAGGGATATAGTGTACTATTGTATTTCTAAGTTTGTATTTGCTTAGTGATAAGCATTTATTATAACACACACATTTAAATCTTTATTTTAATAAAACACCTAAACGGAAAATCTTGTCAGCATTCTAATTGATGCCCCATGGTGGCCACAACCCTTTAAAGATCAGTCAAATTATACAGTCCTTTCCAATCACCAAAACATTTGGTCCTTCGAGCCGGATTAGCGTGGTCACCGTGGGATTGTTTAGAGATGTTCTCCGATCAGTATACACGCCCAGTAGATGCCCGACCCAGCCGAGAGATCCGGCGACCAGCCTGGATGGAAGATTATGACATCCCCCTTCAAGCATTGCAGCCGTCCTCTCGTTCGCCTCATCAAGCGGCTAACCTGTCAGAGCAACAGCAGCCCTACGACAGCATGGTGAGATTCCCAGAGAGACACGCCAGGATGACGCCTCTCACACCACCATTGCTGCATGAGGACGGAAGTGTCATGAGGGGAGTGGAAGCTGCCTATCCACGCCAGTTTGAGTATACAGAACCCCTCTTTCAGAGTACGCCTGCCTCTGATCGATCGAGGCCTGCCCCAGAAACAGCGCCTGAGGTCCTTGAAGCTCTTTATAAGCTGAGGGAAGATAATCAAAGGCTGCAGCAACAGGTAATGGACATGCACAGGCGACTTGACGCCTGCACTTCCCCTCCAGACCTACCAGCACTGCGACAGACAGCCTTTTCTCCTTTCCCTACACCAGCCTCCCCCCAACAGCAGCATAGCATAGAGCAGCATGGAGGTGTGTACCAAACCACGCCAATTCCGCCACCTGTGCAAGCTGGTGGTTACACTCTGCCTCCGGATGATGACGACTGGCCACCGCCACCACCCCAAGCAGCAGACAACGTTTATCAGCCACCATCACAGGATCTTATGGTAGACCTCATAACAGCACTGAGAGACATTAAGACGACACGTCAGTAGGAGTATCCCAGTCACCCTGAGCCCCATAGTCCAGTGCCCGGGGTACAGACACCAGAGTACTGTGTACCCTCCCACCACCATGAGACAGTGTACCGCGGGCCTAAAACCACAATCCCTGCATTCACCAAAGGAGATCCGAGAGAGTTCGCCAGGCTTAAGGTCGCTCTGGAGAACCTACTGCCTATGGACGCTACAGAGCGCTTTAAATACCAGATCCTGGTGGACCACTTAAAGTATGAGGAGGCACTTCTAATAGCGGACTCATACACTAACTCACTGCAGCCCTACACTGACACTATGACAAGCCTAATTGAGCATTATGGACAGCCTCACCAGCTAGCTCTCAGAAAAATAGCTGATCTAATGGAGGCCCCTAATATTGCACGTGATGACTCCAGTGGGTTTAAGCGATTCGCCCTGAAAGTGGGAGCACTCGTGGCAATGTTAGACCAGCTTGGGGACAGTGGAAAGACTGAGCTTCACTGTGGTTCACATGTGACACGACTGCTGGCCTCCCTCTCCAGACGTTTAACAGAGTGCAACCCCTGCTGTTAATCGGGTCAGATTATACCCACTTGATCACTCCAGTGGAGCCTGTGCGTTTAGGACCCACGGGGGACCAGCCGCCGTGAAGACAAAGTTGGGCTGGACACTTCAGGGGCCGATCAGGTACAGCAAGCAGCAGGCAACATCACAATAGTGCCTGCACGTTTCCACCCTTTCACCCACTAACGAGCTTCTACAGAGTGTAGAGAGATTGTGGCAGCTGGATGTTCTGCCCTACAGGAGTGAAAAACTTGTCACACGCTCCAGGCAGGATCAGGAAGCAGTCCGCCTGCTGGAGGCGAAGACCACAAGAGTAGAGGTTGATGGAATTCAGCGCTACGCTACTCCCCTCCTCAGGGTAAAGAACATGCCACAGCTTCAGGCACCTAAGGAGGCTGTGTTAGCTAATCTCCGCAGTACAGAGAGGCGCCTGCTGCGAGACCCGCAAAGAGCAGCCGCATACTGTGCAGAGATTAGAAAGCTGGAAAAGGCGGGCTATGCAGTTAAAGTGTCAGAAGAGGAGCTGAGCAAAGCAGCCGAGCCCTGGTTCATCCCACATCACATGGTGAGCCATAACGGAAAGAACAGGATTGTGTTCAACTGTTCCTTCATGTATAAGGGAAAAAAACTCAATGAGCTGCTGTTGCCTGGGTCCACGAAGGGTTAAGCCAGCAGAGCTCCGGTCCAACCAGGGCACCAATTTTAAGGGAGGTGAGAGAGAACTCCAGGAGGCCTTCAGGTCATTACACTCCACACTCCAGGCTCATCTGGCTAAACACCAGATTAAGTTTCAGTTTAACCCCCCAAGCGCCCCACACTTTGGAGGAGTCTGGGAAAGGGAAATGAGGTCTGTCAAAGCTGCGCTGTATGCCACCATCCAGTCACAGACTGTCCCCGAAGAGGTCTTACGGACAGTACTTATTGAAGTGGAGGGGATTTTAAACTCCAAACCACTGGGTTACGTGTCAACAGACGTGGCTGATGCTGACCCAGTGACCCCCAATTTGCTCCTCATGGGGCGGCTCGACCCCTCTTTACACAGGCAGTGTATGCTGAGTCTGAGCTCTTGAGTCGCCGCCGCTGGAGACATACTCAGGTGCTGGCTGACCAGTTTTGGTCCTACTTTGTTCGACACTACCTCCCAACTCTTCAGACTCGCTCCAAGTGGCACAAGGACCCTGCACAGCTGCAAACTGGAACCATAGTGATGGTGGTAGACCCGCAGCAGAGGTTATTCCAGGAACTGATGGAAGAGTCAGGACTGCAGTCGTCAAGGTCAAAGACAAAATCTACACGAGGCCTGTCGCTCGCCTTGTAGCTCTGCCTCCTGCCATACCAGACACTGATACGGTCAGTCCTTCTTAGAGTGGCAAATTTAGTGTAACAAATTTGGGGGCGGCTGTGACGAAGGATGACTTCTTCAGGCAGATAAAACTGGCTGCTTGGGAATCAGCCAATCAGGAGCGGCACTGCGCTCTGCGGCTCGTGGAAGAAGACAGCCATCATTCAGTTTCGGGAAAGTTTGAAAGTGCGCTGGTGTTAAAAGACTGTGCAGTCTATATTGATATAGATAATATAATATAGTGTTGCTGTACTTATTCTAGTTCCTAGAATTGTGTGCGTTCAACTACCAGTAAGTATACTGATGTTTGTTGTTTGTTTTACCTCACAATAATGTCGTGGTACGTTAGTGCTTGTTTTTCGTATAATGGCGGAGCTTCTCACTGCCTGTGTGTTTAATTGTTGAAAACGCTATTGCTCTGCAAGCCTTACGTGTCTCAATTTAAATAATGTCTGTTGTTCTTGCACAGTGTGTGACATGGTTTATTTTAAGGAATAACTCAGCTGAATTTAGCATGTTGTATATTGTTGCAGTTAATGTGCAGCAAATTAATCTTTGAACAGGGATATAGTGTACTATTACATTTCTAAGTTTGTATTTGCTTAGTGATAAGCATTTATTATAACACACACATTTAAATCTTTATTTTAATAAAACACCTAAACGGAAAATCTTGTCAGCATTCTAATTGATGCCCCCGGTGGCCACAACCCTTTAAAGATCAGTCAAATTATACAGTCCTTTCCAATCACCAAAACACCTATACAACTTACCACTAACAAAAAACATATAACACACATCAAAATTGACTAACAGTTATTTTATCCACCCTGTTATCAGTTTGTCCACTCTGTTATTATTTTGTCCAACCTGTTAAGCAGTTTTTTTTACAATAATTTCATAAAATCAGAAAAAAAAACAGAATAATTCAGTGACAATGAAAATTTAGTTGAGTATCAATTATGTAAATGCATTTTAAATGACATTTCTGATCTTCCATTTAATTTATTTTGTTTAATAAATGGTTACATTTATTTATCCAAGCTTGACCAGCAATATTTTACCAAATGCTTTACATCAACCTATCACTACACACAATCTTCCTTTTCTCAACCTTTGATGAAGACCCCCAACAAGCAGTTTTGCGTTTAAAAGACATCTAATATCTGTCCAAACAGACGTCTAGGCTAAAACAAGGCCAAATTTGGGCTGTCAGTGAAAATTTTATAGACGTCAAAATCATCACTCAAGAATAGACAAGTCATAAATTAGATAACAAAGAAATTAAATGAATGAAGAAATTAAACTAAACACCTTGTAATCACTGTTTACTTTGCTTACATGATGGAATATCATATATCTCGCGAGTTATTTTGGCAAAACAACATGTAACCAAATTCAAGGTTATTTTGGCTAGAAGTGTGTTTCTCATAGCCCATGGGCGTCGGAAGCAAAAAAAATGTGGGTGGGTCATCCTCCAGATTTTTTTTTTTTTACTGGAGTAGATTAGGGGTGTTCCCGAAGCCAAATACCTTATCTAAAATATCTATGCAATAATGAGTGAAGTGAATGAGTGAGAGTAAAAATGAAACGAGCGCAAATCCGTCTATGCGTGCATCTCTCAGAAATCACAGCTTGGCAAGAGTAATATCAACTCAAATAGGATATTGTATATTATTGTATGTATATTTCAATGATTTAAGCTTTGTTCAATATGGGCTACTCGAATGAATGGAATAAGCACGATCACAAATCAAACAGCGCGTTAATTGCCGTCTCTGCGCGTCTCCGTCTCTCAGCAACCAGCTCTAATAGCCTATAATTAACTAAGATTCATATACATTAATTACTACTTGATGTATCTATTTAAATGTTTTAAACTTCGTATGATGTCCCATAGGAACCTGAGACTCGCGCTTAGGACGGCACATGCGCATTGGCTCGTCTAGCCTGAAAAGTAAGGGTTTGTAATAAGTGGAAATCAACACTGTAGCTAAAATGCGGAATGGAGTTTAATTTATTAAGGCATTCCTCAAGTGGAATGGATTTGACTGACAAGTGATCAGTGTTGGGCAAGTTACTTTTAAAAAGTAATTAGTTACAGTTACTAGTTACTTATTTCAAAAAGTAGCTAAATTAGTTAGGCTACTCATTTACAAATAATTAAAGTAACTATAGTTACTTCAGAAAGTAACTATTGCATTACTTTCAAGTAGCCTACATTTTTAAATGCTCAAAAGTGACCTCCACCCCTCTTTAACGGAACTTAAAATACATGTGCATGTTCAATTATTTATGATAAATCTGAATATTATAATAAAATGGACGCTTAATACAATACATTATTAACAGAAACAATGTACACACATCTAAACTATTTTAATGTTGCCGTGCGACAAAGTGAGACTAGCCTCCAAACAAATTCCATGTCTGTAGATATTATGTTTATATAGTGGATCGATACAAATAACAGTGTTTTTTATTTGTATTATTATAACACAATAGATGTTTTGGAACTTTTGATATTTATTGCCCCTCAACAGGCCACAACTGGGCAAAATTAAGTTATGCTTGTTAAGCACTATACCAAAAAGAAATAACAAATATATACACTCTATGTAATGCAAATAAAATGAAACAAAACAAAATTTGTTTATTACTTTATTACTAAATAAAGTAGTCCAGGCATTAGAAAAATATCAGCCTGCGTTTTATATTTAATATGAGGGAAATACACATGCGTAACGACCGGACATGACACAAAAAATCTTTAACTTTTAAGTGGCAAAATATTTTTTTAGTATAATTCTCTCAATTACACTGCGCAAACCAAAAGTAATACTACCCACCGGATGAAGAAGGGTTGGCTCTCCACAGAACATAAAATATTCTGTGTTCGCATTTATGAGGAAAAAACAATGTTACAGACTCGACAGATCTCCGTTACGGACTTGACCGCGCTGAGAAAGCGGCACTAAAAGACTGCTTTAAAACTTTCACAGAAAGCACAAAGCCTTTCTTTAAAGTAAATTTTGTTTTGTATTAATTCACAGCAAAATCACCAAAATAACTAAAGTTAAAGACTTAAGGGTCAAGAGCCCAACTAAAGCAAACACTGATCTCCATAATGGTAACATACCAATTACGATTTTCTCCTTCAGTGATTCTGCTTGTTAACATCAGGTGTCTTAATAAACAATTAAAATGTCTCCTTGCTATATTTGACATATTCATAATCATTACTTTTGCTGGTTCTTTGTGAGAGCTTTTAGGTGCTTTATTGGCAGCGCCACCCATACATGTTACATAAACGTGTCACCACCGCATCATCACCACACCCCCAAAAGAATCGAGGTTTGTATCGAATTGTGCGTCAAAATCGTGATACGAACCGAATCGTGGGTTTGGTGTATCGTTACACAGCCCTATCAAATATCTAACGCGCCACATTTTTTGGCGGTAACGGCGTTATTAAGATGGGAAGAGTAATCCATTAGATCACTGCAAGTGACTGAAAAGTAAGCAAACATATGCGCTGAATTAGAGACAGTAAAGGTGAGTGGGTCCAATATCATTGGTCTTAAAAAGTGGGTGGGTCTTATTGTCCCACCCATATACAATGGTTCCGACGCCCATGTCATAGCCGGACTATATCGGGTCTAGAGTTAATCTAGACGTTGAAATGACGCTATTGCTGGCTTTAGCTTTTCAATTGAACACTCTGCATGTCTCTCACCTCATTTGTATCTGTCCCTAACAGGGTGGACATTTTTTGATCCTCCATTTCATTTATTTTGTTTAATTTACCTGAGCTTGACCAGAATATTTTCCAAATGTTTTACATTAGCCTATCACGACTACACACAACTTTCTTTTAATAACTGTGTTTGATTTTCTAAATTTACGATGGCCAAAAGACATGGATACCAGGAATGACCCAAATACAAACACTTAGTCCTGATTTTATCGCTCAACCTTTGATGAAGACCAACCCTCATGTTGGAGTCATTCATGCATTTTTATCTGTCCCTTACAGAGTGGACATTTCTAATCTTCCATTTAATTTATTTTGTTTTATAAATGGTTACATTTATTTACCCGAGCTTGAACAGAATTTTTTTTCAAATGCTTTACATCAACCTATCACGACTACACACAATTTTCTGTAACACTTTATTTTACAGTGTCTTGTTACATATTTTACATGTACTTACCATATAATAACAGTAAAATCTGCATAATTACATGCAACTAACTCTCAACCAAATCCTAATTGTACCCTAACCCTATAGTAAGTAGGCTACATGTAGTTAATTAATATTACTCAGTAGTTAAATATATAATTACTCTGTAACAATGACACCTTAAAATAAAGTGTAACCCAATTTCTTTTAAAAACTAAGTTTGATTTTCTACATTTACGATGGCTAAAAGGCACCGGATACCAGGAATGACCCAATACAAACACTAGTCCTGATTTTATAGCTCAACCCTTGATGAAGACCAACCCTCATGTTGGAGTCATTCATGCTCAAACAAAGTTCCCCTGCTAGCACCGTATTTCTCTCGTGAACTCCACCCACCCGCAGAGCTACACCTGCCCGCGAGCTCGAGCTCAGGTGAGAAACTCCAGCGCCGCATTCCGAGGACGTGAAGGCGAGCAGGAGGTCGCGTCGCGTCGGGTCATGGCGGAGTCGCAGCTCGTGTGTCTGGAGGACGGGCTCATGCCCACCGCGGTGCCCGAATCCCGGCCTCAGTTCTACTACAGCGAGCAGCAACGCGCCGCCCTCGAGACGCTCCTCGCGCACGGAGACGGCGCGTTCAAGAGCCTCCTGAAGGACGAGAAGAGCCAAGACTTTCTGTCGGCGCGGGAGCTCAAGGCCATCACGAACACCTTCGTCAAATATCAGCGCGAGGACGACGATGGAGGGGCGTCGGAGAACCGAGCGAAACGCGACTCGAGCGACTCGATGCGCTCCACATACTGGCCTCAGATGTCGGACACTGAGGTTCCTCCACTGGACCTCGGCTGGCCCTCATCAGGGCTCTTTAAAGGGGTCACCCGAGTGTGTGTGTACACACACCCGCCCAAAGAGAACAGCCCGCACATCAAGGAGGTGGTCCGCAAACTAATACAAGAATCATCCAAGGTCAGCGCTCATTATATTAAAGAAGTATGCCTATTTTGAAATATCATGTCATGTGACTTTAAACCAAAGTAAATCACTTTTAGCGCACAGGGAACGTTCTGTCAAAGTTGTAAACAAACGTTCTAATAGTAACAATAATAGAACGTTCGTTCAACGTTTACTGGTCTTTAATAATGTTCTGAAAACGTCAGCACAAAGACATCATTCATGGAACGTTTTTCTAAAACATTTGATTTGGAAGTCTGATGTTTTTTTGTTTAAATTTCTCTGTAAAAAGTGTTCAGTTCACTTCATTTTTTTAGTAAAACAGTTGCCTTTAATATTATTAAGTAAATAAACTTACAAAAAAAAATAGGTTATGTGAACTTGACAAATCCACATTAGGCCTACTTGTTTGTTTTTTTTCCCATTAAGCATTACGTTTGTTTACTTAATTTTAAGGCAACAGGTTTCCTAAATTTTTTAAGTTAAATCAACTGATTACTTTTTACAGAGTTAATACTTTTTTAGATGCTAAAAAAGCTATCAAAAGTAACGTTCCCATAATACTTGCAAAATGATAAAATAGCCTAGAGAAAACTATGATTACCATGGTAAATAAGGGGATTCCTCATCATCACATTCACTTTCTCTTTTCACTCATTAGCCTGTAGATTACAAAGCCTTAACTCTGTAAATGTCAGGTAAAGTTGCACCTCATGTTCACATTTAAATTAACTGGTTTATTAATAATTAATATTTAGGGGCCAGATCATAAATATCCTGAAGGTATA
>JAPDVR010000011.1:1383269-1395769 GCA_026230005.1 Gila orcuttii
GAGGGGAAACGAATCTGGTTTTGTCACGGCATTTACTCTATAATCCGTACAGAATTGTTGTGTTCCGGCCGATGTTGGGACTAATTAACAGGGTGAACTCCAGGCACTGAAACTCGGAACTGCGAATCCATTCCTGACTAGATATTTTACCTCGGCCTCCATAACTTTACATTTAACAGGGTTCACTGCACGTTGCTTAATCGGTTAATGATCACCTACGTCGATATCATGCTTCAGTACTTGAGTGCGGGTAGGAACGTCTGAAAACAACCCCAAGGATGAATTGATCAACTTTACTATATCAGTGCGCTGAGAGTCAGATAAATGTGTCAGATGAAAGTTTAAACTCTCCAAAATCGTTGAATTATTCAAACTGCCATCCAACACCAGGGTACTCTGCAGATTCAGCCCATCTTCATCAACATCACTGTCAGAAGCAACCACGATCGAAGCTACTGGAGTGATAACAGAGCTTTTTATCTCCATATCTTCCCCACGACTCACATACAGCTTCAGCATGTTTACACGACACACGCAAGTTTTCCTTTGCCGATAAGGAGTCCGAACATAATTCGTTTCATTCAGCTTCTTATCAATGACATATGGTCCAGAGAATCTAGCCTGCAATGCAGCACCCTGGATTGGCAATAAAACCAAGACCTTATCCCCCGCAGAGAATGAACGAGAAACAGCATTCTTATCAAAACGCTTTTTCATTTTCACTTGCGTACTTTCCAGTGCAGTCTGAGCTAATTTACAAGCATTATGCAATCGCTAGTAGATTACGATCCAATTTTTGCTCAGTCAGCCAGTTCTCTCTTAACATTTTGAGTGGGCTCCTTACCATGTGTCCAAAAACCAATTCTGCTGGGCTAAGTCCTAGTGACTCCTGAACACTCTCACGGACAGCAAACGTAAGAAAAGGCAACCTCTCATCCCAGTCTCAAGGTGCTCTCGAACCTCAAGGTGCTTCCCTGACTCAGCACAATATTTACCCAGCATGGACTTCAAAGTTTGGTGGAACCTTTCGAGAGCACCTTGAGTCTCTGGATGATAAGCACTAGATGTAATGTGCTTAACTTTCAGTTGGGACAGTACCTGTTTAAATAGTTGTGACATAAAATTAGTTCCCTGATCCGTTTGGATCACCTGTGGAAAGCCGAAGGTAGAGAAGAACGTGATTAGGGCTTTCACCACAGCGTTCGCTTTTAATGAACGCAACGGTACTGCCTCCGGATAGCGAGTTGTCACACACATAAGCATAAGCAGATAAACATGTCCAGATCTTGTTCGCAGTAACGGTGCAACACAGTCCAAGATTACTCGTGCAAAAGGCTCTCCCATGACAGGGATAGGTTTAAGTGGGGCAGGATGTATAGTCTGGTTAGGTTTTCCTACGACCTGACACACATGGCACGAGCGACAGTACTGCGCCACATCAGATTTAATGCCAGGCCAGAAAAAATTGCGCAAAATGCGATGATAGGTTTTAGTAATGCCCAGATTGTCACGACACACACGGGAGATAGACAGCAGATCCAAGTGCAGTAAGGATGTTTTAATGGGTAATCCGTAAAGCGTAAATCCAGTCCAGGCAAAGGTCAAATACCGTGTAAACAATCCAAATATAAAAATAACAAAACACAAGGAACAATCAGGAACAGACCAAGAAGTGTCAGACATAACAACAAATCCGTAACACATACTGACACAGACATGGAATATATACACACAGATCTAACAAGACTAACAATGAACAGCTGGGACAATGATTACAGGGAACAGCTGAGTGAAATGAACTGATGAGTGACAGTGACAGTGACAGACAGAATGCTGGGAATTGAAGTCAAATGTGAAGGACACCGTGAGAACGAGGACCTCTAGTGATAGACAAGGGAACACAACCAGACACTGTGACATAACCCCCCCTCTACGGAGCGGCTACCAGACACTCCACGACAACACTAAAACATGACACAAGAGTTCAGGAGGGAGGTGGAACGGTGGAGGATCAGGGGGAGGGATGGTGGGCCAGGTCCATGAAGGGAGACAGGAACAGGGGGTGAGGGCTTAGCCGACGGCCAGGGCGAAACCAAGAATCCATCAACTGGCCAGGCCGGAGAAGACAGTCCATCTGGTGGCCCGGGCGGAGAAGACAGTCCATCGGGCGGCCAGGGTGGAGAAGACCCCTCGGGCGGCCAGGGCAGTGAAGATCCCTCGGGCGGCCAGGGCGGTGAAGACCCCTCGGGCGGCCAGGGCGGTGAAGACCCTTCGGGCGGCCAGGGCGGTGAAAACCCTTCGGGCGGCCAGGGCGGTGAAGACCCCTCGGGCAGCCATGGCAGAGGCTCTGGAACAGCAGACACCAGCTCAGGTACAGCAGACACCGGCTCAGGTACAGCAGACACCGGCTCAGGTACAGCAGACACCGGCTCAGGTACAGCAGACACTGGCTCAGGTACAGCAGACACCGGCTCAGGTACAGCAGACACCGGCTCAGGTACAGCAGACACCGGCTCAGGTACAGCAGACACCGGCTCAGGTACAGCAGACACCGGCTCAGGAACAGCAGACACCGGCTGCAGTCACAAGAACAGACACAAACAGAGAAACAAACACTGCCTCTGGCGCTGGCTCTGGAACAGACATTGGCTCCAGCTCTGGAACAGGCCTTGGCTCTGCCTCCGGCTCTGGAACAGCAGACTCTGGCTCCGGCTCTGGAACAGACACTGGCTCCAGCCCTGGAACAGCAGACATGGACATGTCCAGGATCCGAGCCAGACGCTCCAGATAGTTCAAGTCCATGAAGGCAGACGGCACTGGCTCTGCCTCCGGCTCTGGAACGGGTCCTGGCTCTGCCTCCGGCTCTGGAACGGGCACTGGCTCTGGCTCCGGCTCTGGAACAGGCATTGGCTCTGCCTCCGGCTCTGGAACAGGCATTGGCTCTGCCTCCGGCTCTGGAACAGACACTGGCACAGACTCTGGAATAGCGAACACAGGCATGTCCAGGATCCGAGCCAAACGCTCCAGATAGTTGCTCGGTATTCCCCCGGCTGCGAACATGGGTCTCTCCTGATCTGTCCCTGGCTTCTTGACCATGGCAGGACAGATGACGGGTAGTTTTGGGATGGTCTCTGGGATAACAGCGGACTGCACTAGGACGGCCTCTGACACCACCGCATGCTGTACAGGGACGGCCTCCGAAATTACTGCGTGTTGCACAGGGACGGCCTCCAAAACGCCTGCGCACTGCACAGGGATGACCTCCGAAACGGTCGCATGCTGTACAGGGACGGCCTCTGAAATGACCACATGCTGCACAAGGACGGCCTCCAAAACGATCGCACGCTGCACAGAAACGGCCTCTGAAATGACCGCATGCTGTGCAGAGACAACCACCAGGGCGTTGGGGAGATAAGAGGCCCTTCTCCTCCTCCTCCTTCCTTGATGGTGAGGTGCAGCCTCAGTACCAGACGGGACCAGCGGTGAGGACTCCAGACCGGATGAAACCAGCAACGAAGATCTTGTGCTGGGCGGATCCAGCTGCGAAGATCTTGTACAGGGCGGAATCAGCGGCGAGGATCTCGTGCTGGGCCAGTCCGGCGGCTCCGGACCAGAAAAATTGTTAGGCGGAGGACGGTGTCGTGGAACTTGTCGAGCACCTCCTCCCCTGCAACCTCCCCGAGTTCCGGAAAACCTTGCCAGCCGTGTCCCCAGAAACGACTCACCATTTCTGCTGGAAGACTTCGCTGAAGTTTTAGCTGCTGCTGCTTCCTCAGTTAGCTGGGCCCATAAGGCAAAACATTGGTGAATATTTAGTCGGGGCGCTTCCTCCCCAACCTGCAACCCTCCTTTCTGCGGCCCCCTTCCTTCCCCATATACGGGACAAGGATTACAGAAACCCGAACTGCTGGATCTGTTCATAAGGACGGAGTCATTCTTTCACGACACACACGGGAGATAGACAGCAGATCCAAGTGCAGTAAGGATGTTTTAATGGGTAATCCGTAAAGCGTAAATCCAGTCCAGGCAAAGGTCAAATACTGTGTAAACAATCCAAATACAAAAATAACAAAACACAAGGAACAATCAGGAACAGACCAAGAAGTGTCAGACATAACAACGACTCCGTAACACATACTGACACAGACATGGAATATATACACACAGATCTAACAAGACTAACAATGAACAGCTGGGACAATGATTACAGGGAACAGCTGAGTGAAATGAACTGATGAGTGACAGTGACAGACAGAATGCTGGGAATTGAAGTCAAATGTGAAGGACACCGTGAGAACGAGGACCTCTAGTGATAGAAAAGGGAACACAACCAGACACTGTGACACAGATGTCCTGCTACATTATCATGGGCCACACTCAGAACTTGTTTTCGAAAACACTTAGGCACAACCAGCTGTAAAACAGTATCCCAACCTAACCCATCAGACCCTGCTGGAGTCCACTTTCTCTTTAACACCTCGTTGTCCCAAAAGTAACCTATCAGTTTATTCTCAATCTCCTTTAAATTGAACGCTACATTCCTGCAATGCAATAAAGTAGTGTCTTTTTTCTGTTCAGCAGAAATCACGTCTTTATTAATGGACAGCAACAGATCAGCTGATTCTAGTTCAGCACCACTATTTGCAGACAGCGACTCAGAATCAGACAGCTCAGGTTGTACAATGCGAACTTCACCTTTAACTTGGTCCTCAGCTGCCGAAAAGGTATCCGAAATATCAATTGAATCACCAAACTTACGCGCTTGAGCCTGCTTAACTACACATGCAGCAAACTCTGATGCTAACTCACTGGAAGTAACAGAATCATACACTGGGTTTTCAACGACCTCGGGAAATGGGAGTACTTTCCCTCCAGCGAGATCGTTACCTATAATTAATGCCACACCATTCACAGGTAACTTGTGCCGCACTGCCAATTTTGCACGGCCTGTTACTAAACCGGATCGAATGTACATATTATGTAACGGTACTTTCAACACCCCATACTCAATTCCTTGAGTGAGAACATAAGATCCACAATAACTTTTCTCAGAAAATGGCAACATACTAGCCAACACAAACGACTGATTGGCCCCTGTATCCCGCAACATGGTTACAGGAACCAAGTCTCACTCAGATCCACTTAGACAAATAGCCCCCTGACAAAAAAAGGATCATACGCGGCATTAATATTCGAACTAAGTTAACTTCCAATTTTCTTAACAAAACCAACACTTTTGGCTGACTTCCCTTTATTTATTTTTTTCAGTGAGGGACAATTCGTAATCAAATGACCAAGTCCGTGGGAGTAAAAACATTCTGAATGTATTCCGAATCTATTTTTTCCCACACCCCTACTGAATTGTTCATTCTGATTTCACAGTGACTTTAAATGGCTTTTGTTTCCGTCAGAATGTCCGGACTCGGAGCGTAAAGGCTGTCGGTCTGAATCTGTCGTTGGGAAGAATCCCGGGAAACGTCCACAGCAAGTACATGCTCATCGACGGAGATAAAGTCATGTTTGGAACGTACAGGTGAGTGTGTGTTTATACTCTCCTAATAATGTCTGTTGTCTCTGATATTGATTGCTATGTGTATGTGTGTGTGTGTGTGTGTGTGTGTACCTACTTAACAATATTTTGAGGACAAAGTTTTACCCAGAAGTGACCAAAACCTGACAATATAAGTAAGGGATAATATACATCAGCCGGTTGTTATCTCAGAATAAACCCGACCGGGTGATCAGGATCAGGTCTTCATCAGCCTGAAAGGGTTTATTCTGAGATCACACACACAAACACACACACACACACACACACACACACACACACACACACACACACACACACACGCCTGAAGGGGTTTATTCTGAGATCTCACACACATACACTCTCTCAAACATACACACACACACACACACACACACACACACACACCTGAAGGGGGTTTATTCTGAAATAACAACCAGCTGGATGTACATTATCCCGTTTATTACACGGATACTTGCCACACAAGTAAATAATTAGACACGAAATATTGATCTGAGTTGAAATTTTCAACTGATGTGAAATGAAGTGTATTTACGGTATACAGTCATACCACTTATTACACAGCATTTCAACATATAAATAATTATGGAGAGAAGATATATTGATTTTAGATTAAACTGTTTTAAAATCGTAACTGTTTGTATCTTATAATCCAACAGTGTACAAAACAATAAATGGCATCATCTGTGTTTGTATGAAACAAGAGAGAGCGAGTCCACGATACTGGATGCCATAATTAAACAACTGCACACAAAATATTAATTCGACTGAGTTTTAATAATTTATTAGCTCACCAAATGCAAAGCTTCCACGAAGAAAAGCCGTTGCTAGCGAGTGTATAGCGCTGCTGACTTCAGTGGACCCGGATGAGCCGGTGTTTCTGTGTTCTGATGTTATCTGGGAATAACATAAACTTGACCAATCAGAATCAAGTATTCCACAGTGCCGTGTAATAAGATAATAATAATGTCTGTTGTATCTGATATTTATTGCTCTGTGTGTGTGTGTGTGTGTGTGTGTGTGTGTGTGTGTTAATCCTGTAGTTTCTCCTGGAGCTCTTCCCGCATGGACAGGAACATGATCACGGTGATGTCCGGGCAGGTGGTGGATTTCTACGATAACGATTTCCGAGAACTTTACGCCGTGTCGGACAAACTGGACCTCTTTAAGGAGTTTCACCTCAATAAGCCTCAAACGAACACCTTGTCCCGAGCCGCCGTTCCCAAACGCCCCGTAGCGGCAACTTCCCGATTCCAGGTGAACCTCGGAGACGTTAAAGTCCCGGCACACAAATACCACAACCCGAAGTACCTGTTAGCGCTGGGACAGATCCCGGGACCCACGGCGCCGTTGCAGGAGTTCTTAAACACCATGGATCCGCCCGATCCCGAGAATCCCACGGAAGAGCTGGAGAACCTCATTACTGTTCCCTCTGAGACCGGGAAGAAGGAGTCCAAGAAACCCAAAAGACTGTCATTAAAGTCGAAGGGATCGTGGTGGAGGAAAAAGAAGAAGGAGCCGAGTGAAGCTGTAATTGAAGAAAACACACCAGACGACGCGTCCAAACACACACTCCCCGCGGATCAGACCTCGGAGGACACTGGGAAAAAGAAGAAGAGAGGACTGGGGTGCATGTTTAAAAAAGCTAAATGAGGATTATCCTTTAAATGAGCCGCTGTTTTTACTTGTGCATCTGAGCCGTCGTGTTTACAGACTGACCTCACTTTAGACTTTATGTGTGTGTGTGTTTGATATGATCAGTGTTTAGCGGTGTAACAATACCCTCAGGTCACGACTCGATACATATCACGATACTGTATTATTGCGATACTCCAAGACATATGATAAAAGGTTAACAAAAAATGAACTGTTGTATTATTGTGTGTAAATGAATAGGCCTGGATTTGGTGCTGGAAACCCAACGCACAGGACAATAGAGACACCAGAATAACAATATTCATGATTCTGAAGCTGAAAATACTGAATTATTTTAGACGAATATGCTTTCACTCTGACTAGATATATTTAAAATATTGTAAGCCACTTTTTACTGGTAACATCAGACATTTGGCATATATTCCCCCACTGCATTATTATACATTATATTCAACATTATATAGTAGTTTAATGTAGTACTGACACTAAAACTCTGTAAACTTGAATTTATTTTAGTAATTTTTATTTTGGGTGAACTATACACATGACATATTGTCACTATACACGATACATATTGATGCACTTTTGTATTGCGATATATTGTGACACGATACATTGTTACACGCCTCATTATGAGAACGCAAACACTCCTCAGTGATGATGTGCAACGCTTGATAAAGAAGCTGAATAATGTCTGGATCGCATTAAAACCTGCTGAAAGGTTTCTGTACAGGGGAAGTTCAGGGTAAGCTTGTGTTTCTGACGTCGGCATTCTGGAAACACATCGAAAAACGTGGTATAGTGTCTTTATACAAGATTTATTTTTGTTTATTTTTTACTTTTGTTACTACATTTTATTAAAGAAAATGTATTCAAATAAAAATAATATAAATTTGATTTAAATAAATAAATAAAAGATACATCTAACAGTACAGTACTATAGCGAGTCGAAAAAATGTAATATTGTAACAATAGAAACTAAATATTTTCAAATGTACAGTTATTTTTTGTCTGCATAAATTGTGACTTTATACATGAAGATACAGCTTTCTTTTACACTTTATAATGGGGGTCCGTCGCACGAAGACGATCCAAGGCTGTGTCTGAAATCGCCCCTATACCCTTCATAGGGCACTATTTGAGGGGACAGTTATTTGCAGTGGTGTCCAAAAGCATAGTGGATTTTATGAGCTGTGTCCCAAGGTGAAGGCTGCGTCCTCCGAAGGCCGTATTTGAAGGCTGGTTGGCCGCATTTGGAGGCCGATTGCGTCACAGCGGCGCAACGAACGATGTCCCAATTCAAAGGCTGCATCTTTGAAGGCCGCATTTGGAGGCCGATTGCGTCACCGCGGCGCGATGAAGGCTGTCCCAATTCAATTTTGCATCCTTCAAAGGCTGTATTCGAAGGCCGGTTGCGTCATCGCGGCGCGACGAAGGCTACCCTGATTCAAAAGCGACGCCAAATGCACCCTTCTTTTCCCCGTGAAAGGAAGGATCCTTCGCGGTCTATCCTACCCGATCCTACCCCATAAGTCATTGCGCGCCGGTGACGACAGCACTTTTATTTAAAAAAAAATGACGGATGATTGTTCTTGTCGCCTAGCAACTGTGACAGCTACCGATGACGAGCGGGAGTAACATTTGAACTGCACTTTTTTATATTCAACTGGGTTTTTATATTCTCGTAGTACGGAGCCCGGAAAGTCTCTTGTGGGGGGAAAAAACAGTCCGTCCCCTCAGTTAATAAACTGTAGCCTACTCACGAATTCTTAAACTGTTCCCTTGGATTAACAAATCGTGCCCACGATGATTTAACCAGTCCACCTGTTTATAAGGGATGCTTTGCATAAACTTCATTTTTTAAAATGGATAATTTCTTCAATTTTCTAAAACTCCATTTTATGGGAGAAGAAAGCTCAGTATAATGGAATAAGCAAAAAAAGACTTCACATATAAAAAAAGAAATATAACACAAACACAAGGTTTAGGTTTTATTATATAAAAATAAAACATTCATAAATTATTTTATGATTAACATATTACTGTCTTCAGTGAATTCATTTATAGTTATAATTATAAACACAAATAATTATAATTATCATTATTATTATTAGTAGCCTACATTTAGGCTACATATTGAGAAGCGCTTTTATCAAAAAAAGGAACAAAGCAATTCGTCAAATGTCAGTCATAATAAATGGTTAGACAATAATAATACAGGGCTAAGATTATCATAAATAAACACAAGATTTTGACGCATATCCAAGTGTTTGTGTGGAGTGTGGAGGCGCGGACACTTGCATTTTTATATCAACAGTGGAAAGAACTTAAAATACTCTATCATTTCTGGTCATATAGAAAAGAATAATACATCATTCGCAACTACTTTTATTTGTGCAAAAACGAATGGACGCAAAAGTACACGGACCCAAGACTAACTTTTTCTACAAATAGCCTACATTATTTTAAATATAATAATATAAGGTCGACGTGTACCTTTGCGTCCAATCGTTTTTCTTTTTTTAACCCGTAATTAAGCTATTTTTAAAACGCAAAGTTGAGGACCAAAATTTGACTTTGAACTGCACACCAAATGCTGCGCAAAAAAATAAATAAATAGACGTATTTTCAGATTTTTGTTTATGACTTTTTTCCCCTTTATTAAATATTTGAAATATTCACAAATTAATATAGAAAAAAATCGATTTTACTGGTTTTCTAAGGCCAAATTAGAACCTGGAAATTATATTCGAATTTGTTCGTTTAAAAGTGGACATTTCAAGCTTTGTATAGGTAGGCTATATTTTGTTTTAGTTAATTTTTGAGGCGCGATATTATCCTTGTTTCCGCGGTTACAGTCGCTTTTCTTCTGGAGCCACTCCCAAGTCTTTTACATTTTACAGCGGGTGTATCTCCAGTTGGTGATTGCGTTTGAACCTCTCTGGATCCATCAAATTAATAAGTGTAATAATATCAAGTTCTGTGAGAAAAGTCTATAATCTCCTCCTCCAACATCCTCACACTCGTAGTCTACAAGCCGAGACTCTTCTGTATGTGTTCAGATGTGACGTAATGACACAAACACATGCTCGAATTTCCCGCGGAAATCCACTGGAGTTAAAAACATTATTACAAGCTTACCGTTTAGAATCGAGCTACGGCAAGCAGAGAGTTTTGAACACTGGCTAGTTTGTACTTTCTCAAAAAATTATTTTGGATAATTTTTAAACCAAAAAAGTTACGGACTGCAGCTTTAAAGGTTTTTAGCAGTGATATTGTCAAGCTTTTCTATTTACAGCGAAGTAAGCTAATCACAGAATATGAGGCTGAATAGAACAGAATAAACAGAATATTATAATATAGCCTATAACAATATATGTTACAGTGGCTTCATAAATTAATTAAAAAAAATAAAAAAGCAAAGCCCACCCGATGCACATTTATTTATTCTTCATTTTCTAGAACTAGAGTTAAAGAACCTTGCTGTATTTTTCTGTAATTAATTAAGAGAAAGTACATCGCCATTTTACTCCGACAAAACGCCGTCGTAAACACGAGCTGCCCAGGAGGACTGATGCTGCGTTCACGTGCTATGGTAATTATGGTAAATACCAAAAGCCGACGTGGAAATTGCACATGAACACCCCCTCATGTGGTATTTTCCACTGGCCAGCTTGTAGAATATTTTGATGCACGAGTTGCCGGGATGAGATAACCTTTGACCTTTTCAAAATGGCGGAGAGCAACGCGAGAGTCGTGAATGGTAAAAATATGTACTATCAGAGCCCGTTTATGGAGAGCCTGTTCACTCCCTATTAAGCCCTATTTTACCGAATTTTGGTTGTAGTTCCACCAGAGTTCCACTGGGGGGGCGATCGCCATGAGTGCAAAATGAATGGGAGTCTATGGAGCTAGACGGCTAAATTAGTCTCTTTCACCCGATTGCCGTTGAGAAATCTCAGATTTGATTGTAGATTTTTCAAGTTCAACATTGGTTATAGGTCGAAAGTTGAATGAACGAGTACTTATGTCCTTTCGATTTCTTACAGGTTGAGTTGTTGCCCATTACACGCTAGCATTCTGCTAATGAACGCTGATTGGTCAGTGAAGGACTGATTATGACCAGAGATACCGCTTGATCGTGGCATCCGAAGCGGGACCAGAATGTATGTGTGTATTTTCGGCGTGGTCTTTTAAAACAACAAAACAAAAACTCTTCTAGCACGTGTATTTACCTGTGTCAGCGGTGTTTTCGATGCTTCGAGAGAAAAGAAAGTGCAGAGCGCGAAAGCACCAAAGTGACTGAAGGATTGCGTAACGCAGTATCTCTGGTCGTATGACGTCATTGACATTTTAAAAGACTTTTTAAAGCAAATTTTAGTGACTCTAAAAAATCTAACACCCAGTAATGTGTGATTTCTTTGCATTTCATTTCGAATACAACATTCAAATTACTAGACAAAACATTATATCCTGAGAAAAGTGGATTTTGAGGGGTATAGCTCCATAGACCTCCATTCATTCTGCACTCGTCCTGTGAGCGCCCTCATGTGGAGCCAGAGTAGAACTGCAACCAGTTCAGAAGCCGATAGTTTACTGAGTGAAAGTTCTCCCCATATTAGACATTCTCTGGTACTATTCATGATCTAGAAAATATACAGCATATTATTTACCGTTTGAGTTTTGATAAATCATCTTCTTGCTGTACCAGATGACTTAAGCAATCTAAAATAGTTTTAGCTAAATGACAGGTCTGGATCTCCATCTTTTTACCACATTACGACAACAAAAGCACTTGAACGCAACACACTGGTAAATACCAGTTCACAAGTGGAAAATATCATATTTTCCATAGCACGTGAACGCACCATTAAAGCACCATTATACCTCACTGTTATTGGCCAGGGAATAGCCTAACAAACAGCGCAGCTTTAATTTAAGAAGAATGCCTTGTCCAAATACCCACACTTGCGGTCTTGGCCACTTGAGAGTGTGTGCACGCAACAGGAATAAAGTGTGCAATACTGTCCTATGTCTTAGTGCAGGGCCCTTAATGCACACTAACCACACTACGCTAAGAGTTTCCCATCATGCATTATGTTCGGGAACTCATGTGCCCAGAAATCGCGAGATGTCGAGGAAACCATTGCACTGTAATTTAAATTAATTAGATGCATATAATTTGGTAGTAAAAACAATGTGTTGCACATTTTATTTGTGCAAAGTGTGTGTATGCCTATTTTGTACCACATTTTGCTTCTTTTTTTTATCACTTAGCCTAATTAGAAGCACCACA
>JAPDVR010000011.1:1413269-1428269 GCA_026230005.1 Gila orcuttii
AACATCAACAAAGATGGTAACACTTTACAATAAGCTTCATTATTTAACTACATTAGTTAACATGAAATAAGAATGAACAATACTTATACAGCATTTACTAATCTAGTTAATATTAATTTCAACATTTACTAATACGTTATTAAAATCAAAGGTTGTATTTGTTAACATTAGTTAATGCACTGTGAACTAACATGAACAGCTATATTTATTTTATTAACAAATATGAATAAATACTGAAACATATTAATTGCTCATTAGTTCATGTTAGTTAATAAATTAACTAATGTTAACTAATTAACATTATGTAAAGTGTTACCACAAAGATCAATAAATACGGTGACTAAAGTATCGCTCATTATTAACGCATTAACTAACATTCGTTAGGGACCATATTGTAAAGTGTTACCAATATCTCTCGATGCATTATCATTCTCATAAATCATATGCGATGATGCCTTAGGATTGTGCCAGATTAATTCTTCTATATTTTAAGCCTGTGCTGTTAGTAAATCCTCTATATGCCGCTCACTGGTTTAGTGTGTAACGCATTCGGGTCTCACCGGTTTCCGGGGAAAGAGCACTTCCTTCACACACAGATTCTCCAGAGGAATGATCCCGCGCGGCTCTTTGTCCTGATACACAAACACCACAATCAGCTTTGATACACACACTTTACACACACTTTCATGCGTTCAGAGGGTTCTTACTGTGGTGTATTCAAAATAATACAGGCAGTTATCAGTGAGGATGAACCATCGTCTCTTCCACGTCTTCACACGGCCGCCTGCGGACAGAGTACACATCAGCAACACTTAATTACATCATATTATACATCAGAAACACTTAACTACATCAGATTATACATCAGCAACACTTAACTACATCAGATTATACATCAGCAACACTTAACTGCATCAGATTACACATCAGCAACACTTAACACCACTTAACAGCATCAGATTATACATCAGCAACACTTAACACCACTTAACAGCATCAGATTATACATCAGCAACACTTAACACCACTTAACTGCATCAGATTATACATCAGCAACACTTAACTGCATCAGATTATACATCAGCAACACTTAACTGCAACAGATTACACATCAGCACCACTTAACTACATCAGATTACACATCAGCAACACTTAACTACATCAGATTATACATCAGCAACACTTAACACCACTTAACTACATCAGATTACACATCAGCAACACTTAACTACATCAGATTACACATCAGCAACACTTAACACCACTTAACTACATCAGATTACACATCAGCAACACTTAACTACATCAGATTACACATCAGCACCACTTAACTACATCAGATTACACATCAGCAACACTTAACACCACTTAACTACATCAGATTACACATCAGCAACACTTAACTACATCAGATTATACATCAGCAACACTTAACACCACTTAACTACATCAGATTACACATCAGCAACACTTAACTACATCAGATTATACATCAGCAACACTTAACTACATCAGATTATACATCAGCAACACTTAACACCACTTAACTACATCAGATTACACATCAGCAACACTTAACATCACTTAACTACATCAGATTATACATCAGCAACACTTAACACCACTTAACTACATCAGATTATACATCAGCAACACTTAACTACATCAGATTACACATCCGCAACACTTAACTACATCAGATTATACATCAGCAACACTTAACACCACTTAACTACATCAGATTACACATCAGCAACACTTAACTGCATCAGATTACACATCAGCAACACTTAACTACATCAGATTATACATCAGCAACACTTAACTGCATCAGATTACACATCAGCAACACTTAACTACATCAGATTATACATCAGCAACACTTAACTGCATCAGATTACACATCAGCAACACTTAACTACATCAGATTATACATCAGCAACACTTAACTGCATCAGATTACACATCAGCAACACTTAACTACATCAGATTATACATCAGCAACACTTAACTACATCAGATTATACATCAGCAACACTTAACTACATCAGATTATACATCAGCAACACTTAACACCACTTAACTACATCAGATTACACATCAGCAACACTTAACTACATCAGATTACACATCAGCAACACTTAACTACATCAGATTATACATCAGCAACACTTAACACCACTTAACTACATCAGATTACACATCAGCAACACTTAACTACATCAGATTACACATCAGCAACACTTAACTGCATCAGATTATACATCAGCAACACTTAACTACATCAGATTATACATCAGCAACACTTAACTACATCAGATTATACATCAGCAACACTTAACTGCATCAGATTATACATCAGCAACACTTAACTACATTATATTACACATCAGCAACACTTAACACTACTTAACTACATTATATTACACATCAGAAACACTTAACACCACTTAACTACATTAGATTACACATCAGAAACACTTAACACCACTTAACTACATTATATTACACATCAGCAACACTTAACACTACTTAACTACATTAGATTACACATCAGAAACACTTAACACCACTTAACTACATTATATTACACATCAGCAACACTTAACCACTTAACTACATTGGATTACACATCAGCAACACTTAAAACCACTTAACTACATTATATTACACATCAGCAACACTTAACCACTTAACTACATTATATTACACATCAGCAACACTTAACCACTTAACTACATTGGATTACACATCAGAAACACTTATATGGCAAGCCGTTTTAACTTTTATTCATTTTCAGGATATGAATTCTTGATATCAACAATTCAGTTTTCACTAGTTAAAATAATAGTTATTGATATCAGGAATTAGATTTCTACTAGTAACAATGGCAATTTTTGATATCAGAAATTACATTTCCACTATTAACAATGCTAATTCTTGATATCCACAATTAAATTTTCACTAGTTAAAATTATAATTCTTGATATCAGCAACTGAATTTCAACTAGTAAAAACTATAATTCTTGATATCTGTAATTGTATTTTCACTAGTGAAAAGTCTCCATTGGCTGCCATTCAAAATCAATTGTTGATATCAAGAATTGATTTCTTACTAGTTGAAATTCCAATTTCACATATCAGAAATACAATTCTTACTAGTAAAAACCTTTATTTTTGATATCAAGAATTCAATTGTCACTAGTTGAAATGTCTATTCTTGATATCAACAATTGAATTGCTACTAGTAACAATGTTCATTTTTGATATCAATAATTCCATTTTCACTAGTGACAATGTTAATTTCTGATATCATGAATGTAATTGTTACTAGTAAGAAAGCCATTTTAGATATCTGAAATTATATTGATATCAGAAATACATTTTCAGATATCAAAAACAAACATTTTTACTAGTAGCAATTAAATTGTTGATATCAAGAATAGATATTTCAACTAGTGACAATTTAATTATTGATATCAGGAATTCGCATTTTTACTAGTAACAATGTAATTATTGATATCAAAAATTATATTTCTGCTAGTAAGAAATCAATTCTTGATATCAACAATTAATTTTGAATGGCAGCCTATGGTGACATTTCACTAGTGAAAATACAATTACAGATATCAAGAATTCAATTGTTGATATCAATAATTATATTGTTGATATCAATAATTCAATTGCTGATATCAAAAATGTAATTGTTGATATCAACAATTGAATTGTTGATATCAAGAATTCATATCCTGAAAATGAATAAAAGTTAAAACGGCTTGCCATACACTTAACACTACTTAACTACATTAGATTACACATCAGCAACACTTAACACCACTTAACTACATTATATTACACATCAGCAACACTTAACACTACTTAACTACATTATATTACACATCAGCAACACTTAACACCACTTAACTACATTAGATTACACATCCGCAACACTTAACCACTTAACTACATTAGATTACACATCCGCAACACTTAACACCACTTAACTACATTATATTACACATCCGCAACACTTAACACCACTTAACTACATTATATTACACATCAGCAACACTTAACACCACTTAACTACATTAGATTACACATCCGCAACACTTAACCACTTAACTACATTAGATTACACATCCGCAACACTTAACACCACTTAACTACATTATATTACACATCCGCAACACTTAACACCACTTAACTACATTAGATTACACATCAGCAACACTTAACACCACTTAACTACATTATATTACACATCAACAACACTTAACACCACTTAACTACATTATATTACACATCAGCAACACTTAACCACTTAACTACATTAGATTACACATCAGCAACACTTAACACCACTTAACTACATTAGATTACACATCAGCAACACTTAACCACTTAACTACATTAGATTACACATCAGCAACACTTAACACCACTTAGCTACATTATATTACACATCAGCAACACTTAACCACTTAACTACATTCGATTACACATCAGAAACACTTAACTACAATATATTACACATCAGCAACACTTAACACCACTTAACTACATTAGATTACACATCAGAAACACTTAACACCACTTAACTACATTAGATTACACATCAGAAACACTTAACACCACTTAACTATATTAGATTACACATCAGAAACACTTAACTACAATATATTACACATCAGCAACACTTAACACCACTTAACTACATTAGATTACACATCAGAAACACTTAACACCACTTAACTACATTATATTACACATCAGAAACACTTAACACCACTTAACTACATTAGATTACACATCAGCAACACTTAACACCACTTAACTACATTAGATTACACATCAGAAACACTTAACACCACTTAACTACATTAGATTACACATCAGAAACACTTAACACCACTTAACTACATTAGATTACACATCAGAAACACTTAACTACATTAGATTACACATCAGCAACACTTAACACCACTTAACTACATTAGATTACACATCAGAAACACTTAACACCACTTAACTACATTAGATTACACATCAGAAACACTTAACACCACTTAACTACATTAGATTACACATCAGAAACACTTAACACCACTTAACTACATTAGATTACACATCAGAAACACTTAACCACTTAACTCCATTAGATTACACATCAGAAACACTTAACTACAATATATTACACATCAGCAACACTTAACACTACTTAACTACATTAGATTACACATCAGAAACACTTAACTACATTAGTTAACTAATGTAGTTTATGTACTTAACTACATTAGTTAACATGAGCCAACTATGAAAAGTACTTATTAACTGTAGTTAATGTTAATTTCAACATTTACTAATACATGCACATCTAGTTCTCAGAACGTTTTGATCAAACGTTCTTCCAGTAATGCTAAAAAAAACATTTGTTCAGTTATCTGGGCCTGTATGTATAAAACTTATAAGAAATGCTCTTAAGAATAGTCTTAAGCTTTGACTTAAGTGTCAAAAAATACTTAGTAAAAAGTAGGACTTCTCTAAGAGTAGGAGACTTTTATAAAGCAGCTAAAAGCAACTTTCAGTAAAGTATAAGACTGATTCTTAAGTGCTGACTGAAGTGGCACTTAAGTGTTGCAAACTAAGGACTACAATGTTGTTAACCCAAAATGGCCGCCCTTAATCACTAATTAAGCCAATAGTGAACCAGCAAGGGTGAGGTCACAGCAGCATGACACCAATCATTTAATGTAATTATAATAAAATTATTTAATTAAGACACTCAAACTTTAATATTTAAATGTATTATTTGAAAAAAAAAAATTTAATTGCTTTGCATTGTGCCAAATTATCACAAATTAGTACTGAAGGAATATTGACAGATTCGCCCTTTATTCAAATAGTATTAAAAATGTGTTAAATATTTTGTAAGCGTATTGTGTAGTTGTGCCTGGAGTCAATTGTTTATTTGTGATAACACAATGAAACATTCCAAATTGTACAGACATAATTTTTAGCCAGGCTGTCATACAAAGAAATTTTGAACACGTGAAAAAAAAACAAAGGACAATTAAATATTAATAAATGACTATGTTGCAGACAATGTATGATTTTTTTTCTCCTGTGAGCTTTTTAGATTTTCTAAAACCTGTAGCTGTAGTTTGGCCTTTTTTGTCACTTAATATTTAACAATATTATTGATCTCCTGCATTGACACCATTATATGAGAACTGAACTGGGCTGGGTTTCCCAAAAGCATCGTAAGCTTAACTTTGATCGTAGAACAATTGCCACCAATGGTCTCTACGATCAACTTAAGCTTACAATGCTTTTGGGAAACCCAGCCCAGAGCTGGACGATGACATCACTGTTTTCACCAGAGTGGCTGTATAGATAAATGAACTAAATAGATAACTAATGATTTTTACAATGGAAATTAAAGCTTTAACGTAAGTTTCTGCCAGGGAGACTAAATTGTCACGTCACTTAAGTCCGCTCGGTAACGTTACAAAGCGGACCTAACAGTACTGATCCACTTGTCCGTGCGACACTTCTGTCGCGCCGCACTCCACTTTGGGGACGTTCAAAAAGTCCCTTGTTTGCCTTTTTATCTATCCAATCGTGTTCTAATACTTTTAGTATAAAAGATCGGTAGGCCTACTTACAAACGTCTGAGTTCGAAGATGCTGGCGCCTACATCCCCCTGCATCCTACCCATCACCACCAGGATGGTCCCTTCCCATACTGTCCCTCCCGGGGGTCCTTCATCTGTCCATACCTCATACCTCCCGGGGGTCCTTCATCTGTCCATACCTCATACCTCCCGGGGGTCCTTCATCTGTCCATACCTCATACCTCCCGGGGGTCCTTCATCTGTCCATACCTCATACCTCCCGGGGGTCCTTCATCTGTCCATACCTCATACCTCCCGGGGGTCCTTCATCTGTCCATACCTCATCCCTCCCGGGGGTCCTTCATCTGTCCATACCTCATACCTCCCGGGGGTCCTTCATCTGTCCATACCTCATACCTCCCGGGGGTCCTTCATCTGTCCATACCTCATACCTCCCGGGGGTCCTTCATCTGTCCATACCTCATACCTCCCGGGGGTCCTTTATCTGTCCATACCTCATACCTCCCGGGGGTCCTTCATTTGTCCATACCTCATACCTCCCGGGGGTCCTTCATCTGTCCATACCTCATACCTCCCGGGGGTCCTTCATCTGTCCATACCTCATACCTCCCGGGGGTCCTTCATCTGTCCATACCTCATACCTCCCGGGGGTCCTTCATCTGTCCATACCTCATACCTCCTGGGGGTCCTTCATCTGTCCATACCTCATACCTCTCGGGGGTCCTTCATCTGTCCATACCTCATACCTCCCGGGGGTCCTTCATCTGTCCATACCTCATACCTCCCGGGGGTCCTTCATCTGTCCATACCTCATACCTCCCGGGGGTCCTTCATCTGTCCATACCTCATACCTCCCGGGGGTCCTTCATCTGTCCATACCTCATACCTCCCGGGGGTCCTTCATCTGTCCATACCTCATACCTCCCGGGGGTCCTTCATCTGTCCATACCTCATACCTCCCGGGGGTCCTTCATCTGTCCATACCTCATACCTCCTGGGGGTCCTTCATCTGTCCATACCTCATACCTCTCGGGGGTCCTTCATCTGTCCATACCTCATACCTCCCGGGGGTCCTTTATCTGTCCATACCTCATACCTCCCGGGGGTCCTTCATCTGTCCATACCTCATACCTCCCGGGGGTCCTTCATCTGTCCATACCTCATACCTCCCGGGGGTCCTACATCTGTCCATACCTCATACCTCCCGGGGGTCCTTCATCTGTCCATACCTCATACCTCCCGGGGGTCCTTCATCTGTCCATACCTCATACCTCCCGGGGGTCCTTCATCTGTCCATACCTCATACCTCCCGGGGGTCGGCTGCGCCCCTGCCTTCATCCTCAGCCAGGAAATGCAGTTTCCGTACCCTCGGATCGCGAGTTACGGACGGGGTACGCCAAATAACTTTATAACACAATACGTGCTTGCTAGGCTGTTAATAAATGTATATACTTTGTCTACAGAAATTAAAGTGACTTGAAATAATTGTGTCAGATAAATACATTCTCTAAGTTTAGTGTTTTGTTCTTCCCTCATATTTTAAAATATTTAAAAAATATAAATATAAAAATATTTTCCTCATAATTTGATGGTTTAAGCAAACTTGTAGGGTCATTTAAAAAAAAAAAACTATGCACATCACTTTTGGTCACCACTGTATATTTGGTGTGGTCAGTGTCACAATTGTGCTATTCAAGAGCCAACTGCTAACTGTGGACTGAAGGGCCCCGAGTCATCACACGTGCACTGCTGCATTCCAGTCGCAAAAAAAAAATTATTACTTTCATTTCATTGCTATAAAATTTCTTAAAGGTAAGTTAAAAAAATAATACCTTGATGATTAAACTTTTTTAGCATTTGATCAACTCATTTAACTACAATACATCATATTTTCGTTGAAAAGTGCAATGCTGCGTCCTCTCTGCTGCCATCTTGTTACTCCTAACTGGTTAGGAGACCTCTCCAGCTCTCTTAAATAATTTAGGAGCTGAGACCTAGTCTTAACACTTAGGAACCTTTATGAATCACACTTATTCTTATTCTTAAGAATAAGAGTAAAATGACGTCATTCTTAGAATTTTGACACACTTAAGACAAAAATTACTTTATACATACGGGCCCTGGTCTTTAATAATGTTCTCAAAAAATCTGCACAAAAACATTATTTATACATCGTTCATGGAATATTTCAGTTCATCGTTCATGTAACGTTTTATAAATGTAACTACTTGTTTCGGAAAGTTCAGAGAACATTAAAAAGTAACGTTCCATAATGTTTGAATGACACAATGAAGCGTTCCATTAACATTTGAATAACCAAGAAAAAACTTTCTAGTTTACAATTTGGACTGTTCATCAGAAATTACGTTTTCATAATTTAATATGAACATTCTTATCTATATTAATTATTATTTTTATATTTTTGTTAGATGGGTGAGCAGTATCTATTTGACACAAAGACATTGAGGATGTTACTATTAAATAGGCATGGGTATCGTTAAGGTTTTAACGGTATTACTACTCTTACTGATACTGCTTAACGATCCGTACTTTAACGGTATTCTTATCGTTCTTTTTGGTGTGTTTTTTTTTACATTCGGGTAATAATTAACATTTGCTTTATATTTTGAAATGTAAAATATCTATAGCAAAAGAAAAAGCAATGCTTGAACAAAACAAATAAAATATCTAGCTATTTGTTATGCAGCAGTGTGCAGGCTTTTTTGTTTTATATACATGAGATAGGATACGATAAGCAAAAACAAGTACAAACACATGTTCAAAAAAAGAATTAAAAAACAATTAAACAAAGATACAAATTATGTACACAGTGCTTTAATTTCAGGAAGGTCTACTAAAATTACTTTTCCGGTAAGTGTTTCTGTCTGAAAAGAAATCTAATTTAGTAATCAAATGTAAAATAACACTGCATAGTTTATCATAGATAGATTAATGCTTATTAAAGTTTAAGTTATTCATTCAAGAGCTGTGAGTGATTCGCTTTAATGGCTCAATCGTCACAGGTTTATTAGACGCTGCCCCTTTAAGACCGAGTGCAGATCTAATAGGTGACTGATGCACCATCATTTTCTCCCAACTATTTACGTCCATTTAAGACATAAACTGTGTTTCAGTGAATCTCAGAGCTGGTCATTATTATATTTTATGTATATTTGATAGTTTAGATGCGCACAAGAAGCCCAATGTTAAGTATACTTTTCTTGTCTCGTTGCAGTCCATTTCGGAGCGCCTTGTGAACAGCGTCTCTTGCGCAGATTTTTGTGCTTTTAATCGCTCTTTTAATGATTAAACGCGTCCGCAATTTAGCAACAGTAGAGACCGCATTTTACAACAATCACGATCGTGCTGATTCTGACGGTACGTTTGGGTTTTAGGAAGAAATGACAGCATCGCTGTGAAGGGAAGGAAGTTGCGCTAGACAGAATGCGTCGAGTTTGTAATGGTTTCATCTCAAATATCTTCTTTTTATAATCTTTGAAAGCCGAAATCTAAAATAAAATTAGACTAATATCCCAGATCTAAAGTGTAACCACGTTTGAATGTTTAGTTCTGTCCTCATTGTCACTCATTAAGCAGGGCTGTGTGTTGTGCGCGCTGTGGCTCCGCGTGAGAGATCGCTCTCTCTCTTCTGGACTGCCAATAGCAAAATTGCATCACAGACAAATGGTTTAATATTATTATGTATAGAAATGGCTGGTGAGATAAACATGTTCAAGATTACGTCTTTATAGCAATAATAAATAATATGTGTATAATTATGTGTATAATATGTGTATATGTGTTTTCTTAATTTCTCCAGTATACCGACAGCAGAACCGATAATGTCCGAGCTTATCAATACAGCGGTCTTTCAAAATTCAGCCCCGGGGCCGTTTAATACCGGGTTTCAGTACCCATCCCTACTATTAAACTTGCCCAGATTTACAATAAACACACCGAACAAAAGCAGTTCTGGAATAGATGAAAGAGAAAGTAAACTAGACTAAATATGTTTGCAGTAGTAGATCATAATCGGTTTGTCTAATGCAGTCAGCAGAGCAATCTTTATAACAACTTTATAATCTTTACCCAGTTTGAGCAGCCACCCCTCGCGGTCAGGGTTGAAGAAGGTGTGTGTGAGATCATTCCCATCATCCTCTGGGATTTTGAAGGGTTCGTTCCGTATGCTGTTGTACAGATTCTGTGGTGATTAAAAGAAACACACACTTCAGTCTTCCTGTTAGTGCTGCTCATTAACTGATGAATAATTAAAGGGATAGTTCTCCCAAAAATGAAAATTAGCCCATGATTTACTCTCCCTCAAGTCATCCTAGGTGTATATGACATTCTTCTTTCAGACGAATACAATCAGAGTTATATTAATGTCCCGGCTCTTTCAAGCTTTATAATGGCAGTGAATTGCAGGATATTCTAACCCATTCGACTAAAATAACTAGCTTTCGTACACATCGATCTACGGCGAAAGAGTAACCCCTGACCGACGCACGACGTATTGACAAACGCGGAAGCGCAGAGGATAGAGCAAAACAAAACACCGGTCACGAATTAGAAGTCTAAAATGTGGGAGGAGCTTGTGTTTGTTCCCCAGCGCTGTGTGTGTGAAGCGCAAGAGCCGTCAGAGCTTACGCTACTCCTACATCTACACCTACACCTACATCTACTCCTACATCTACACCTACACCTACATCTACTCCTACATCTACACCTACACCTACATCTACTCCTACATCTACATCTACACCTACATCTACTCCTACATCTACATCTACACCTACATCTACTCCTACATCTACACCTACACCTACATCTACTCCTACATCTACATCTACACCTACATCTACTCCTACATCTACATCTACACCTACATCTACTCCTACATCTACATCTACATCTACTCCTACATCTACACCTACACCTACATCTACTCCTACATCTACATCTACACCTACATCTACTCCTACATCTACATCTACACCTACATCTACTCCTACATCTACATCTACACCTACATCTACTCCTACATCTACACCTACACCTACATCTACTCCTACATCTACATCTACACCTACATCTACTCCTACATCTACATCTACTCCTACATCTACTCCTACATCTACACCTACTCCTACATCTACTCCTACATCTACACGTACACCTACATCTACTCCTACATCTACATCTACATCTACTCCTACATCTACTCCTACATCTACATCTATTCCTACATCTACACCTACATCTACATCTACATCTACACCTACACCTACATCTTCTCCTACATCTACACCTACTCCTACATCTACACCTACACCTACATCTACACCTACATCTACACCTACACCTACATCTACTCCTACATCTACACCTACTCCTACATCTACACCTACATCTACATCTACATCTACTGCTACATCTATTCCTACATCTACATCTACATCTACTCCTACATCTACATCTATTCCTACATCTACACCTACACCTATATCTACACCTACATCTACACCTACACCTACACCTACATCTACTCCTACATCTACACCTACTCCTACATCTACTCCTACATCTACATCTACATCTACTGCTACATCTATTCCTACATCTACATCTACATCTACACCTACATCTACTCCTACATCTACATCTACACCTACATCTACTCCTACATCTACATCTACATCTACTCCTACATCTACACCTACACCTACATCTACTCCTACATCTACATCTACACCTACATCTACTCCTACATCTACATCTACACCTACATCTACTCCTACATCTACATCTACACCTACATCTACTCCTACATCTACACCTACACCTACATCTACTCCTACATCTACATCTACACCTACATCTACTCCTACATCTACATCTACTCCTACATCTACTCCTACATCTACACCTACTCCTACATCTACTCCTACATCTACACGTACACCTACATCTACTCCTACATCTACATCTACATCTACTCCTACATCTACTCCTACATCTACATCTATTCCTACATCTACACCTACATCTACATCTACATCTACACCTACACCTACATCTACTCCTACATCTACACCTACTCCTACACCTACATCTACACCTACATCTACACCTACACCTACACCTACATCTACTCCTACATCTACACCTACTCCTACATCTACACCTACATCTACATCTACATCTACTGCTACATCTATTCCTACATCTACATCTACATCTACTCCTACATCTACATCTATTCCTACATCTACACCTACACCTATATCTACACCTACATCTACACCTACACCTACATCTACTCCTACATCTACACCTACTCCTACATCTACTCCTACATCTACATCTACATCTACTGCTACATCTATTCCTACATCTACATCTACATCTACTCCTACATCTACACCTACACCTACATCTACTCCTACATCTACATCTACTCCTACATCTACACCTACACCTACATCTACTCCTACATCTACACCTACACCTACATCTACTCCTACATCTACAGCTACTCCTACTCCTACATCTATTCCTACATCTACATCTACATCTACTCCTACATCTACTCCTACATCTACACCTACACCTACATCTACTCCTACATCTACATCTACTCCTACATCTACACCTACACCTACATCTACTCCTACATCTACACCTACACCTACATCTACTCCTACATCTACATCTACTCCTACATCTACACCTACACCTACATCTACTCCTACATCTACACCTACACCTACATCTACTCCTACATCTACAGCTACTCCTACTCCTACATCTACTCCTACATCCACTCCTACTCCTACATCTACTCCTACATCTACACCTACACCTACATCTACACCTACACCTACATCTACATCTACACCTACTCCTACATCTACTCCTACATCTACACCTACACCTACATCTACTCCTACATCTACATCTACATCTACACCTACTCCTACATCTACTCCTACTCCTACATCTACATCTACTCCTACATCCACTCCTACTCCTACATCTACTCCTACATCTACAGCTACTCCTACTCCTACATCTACATCTACTCCTACATCCACTCCGACTCCTACATCTACTCCTACATCTACAGCTACTCCTACACCTACATCTACACCTACTCCTACATCTACACCTACACCTACATCTACTCCTACATCTACATCTACATCTACTCCTACATCTACTCCTACATCTACACCTACTCCTACATCTACACCTACATCTACTCCTACATCTACTCCTACATCTACACCTACATCTACATCTACACCTACTCCTACATCTACTCCTACATCTACTCCTACATCTACACCTACACCTACATCTACATCTACTCCTACATCTACATCTACTCCTACATCTACACCTACATCTACTCGTACATCTACTCCTACATCTACACCTACTCCTACATCTACATCTACATCTACACCTACATCTACACCTACATCTACTCCTACATCTACTCCTACATCTACACCTACATCTACATCTACTCCTACATCTACTCCTACATCTACTTCTACATCTACACCTACACCTACATCTACACCTACATCTACACCTACATCTACATCTACATCTACACCTACATCTACTCCTACATCTACTCCTACATCTACACCTACATCTACTCCTACATCTACACCTACATCTACTCCTACATCTTTTATGATCTTTTATGATGGACAGATGCACTTTTATGATGGACAGATGCACTTTTATGATGGACAAATGCACTTTTATAATAGACAGATTCACTTTTATGATGGATAGATGCACTTTTATGATGGACAGATGCACTTTGATGGACTTCAAAAAATATCCTGCCATTCACTGCCAGTATAAAGCTTGGAAGAGCCAGTACATTTTATTAATATAACTCAGATTGTATTCGTCTGAAAGAAGAATGTCATATACACCAAGGATGACTTGAGGGAGAGTAAATCATGGATTAATTTTCATTTTTGAGTGAACTATCCCTTTAACACCACACTGTTATTTGTGCTCAGTGACTCAAGTGTAGTATTTTGGTCATGTGACCAGTGAGGAGTGATTGTGATTGGCTGCTCACCGTCAGAAGATCATCGGGGAGATCCTCTCCGTTGTTGATCCCGCGGTTCATGCTAATGAATCTCTCCAGCGGGGTCTTGTCCTTCACGTTGGGGTTGTGAAGACTCGTGTTCAACATGATGATGGCAAACGAAAGGATGTAACACGTGTCTAAGGATCACAAAGAACACAACCGTTCTCAACAACTTTACCAGAGAGTGATAAACAAAGCGTTTTGAGATCATCAGTACCTGATAGGCCAATTCATAAATTTG
>JAPDVR010000011.1:1435769-1455769 GCA_026230005.1 Gila orcuttii
GCAGCACATTTATAAGGTGCCAGCAAGCCAGTATGATTCATTCTTCCTTTCACCACCCGTGCAAAAATCCTGATCCAGCAGCTGTGGAACAAACAAAGAGATGTTGCCTACAGACCTATTGAAATCCAGGAATGAGTGGGAGAACGAGCTTCCCAGTCTTTCTGAAGTTACCCTTCCACGTGCTATGTCTCAGTCGATATGGACCAACCCAATGTTAAACAACAAATTAACATATTTTGACGCCTTAGAACAAGCATACGGATCTGTGTCATACCTGAGAACTGAGGACAAAGAAGGACAAATTCAGCTTGCATTGCATTGCCAGATCCAAAGTTGCCCCCAAACGGAAACAAACTATCCCTAGACTAGAGGAATGTGCAGCGGTTATTGGTGCTCAACTGGCAAAGCTGCTAGAAACCCAACTCACAATGGAAATAAGCCGAGTGGTCTTGTTGTCTGATTCCACCACAGTCCTTTCCTGGCTGAGTCTTGTAGCTTTAAATGTGCTGTATGTAACTTTTTCACTCTACTAAAGAATAAAAATACCATAATATGTTTGCAGATATTTAGGAAGCATGCTGAGTTTCTCTGAAAAACACTTCTACAGCTAGTTATTTAACTTTGAAATGTGCGTTCCGTGTTGGAGTGTCTGTTTTTGTTTTGGTCTGTGTGATCTCGCCCACTGCCAGTTCACCCAATAGTATTTCAACACCCCGGGATGCCAGTTGCCAGGAAACACAGTGTATTGCAGCCAGCAAACTGGATCAGAGATTGCAGATTCTACCCAACCTAAAAAGCCTCGGTATTCATCTAAAAATCTCTATTAAAGAGAGCATATTAAAACATGGATAAATCATCTAATTAACTTACAGTATGTAAGTCTCCTCGGCTTTCATTTTCAATTGCGCTCGTTCCTGTTGCGTGTGCTCAAACTGGCAACCCGCGTGAGCATCAAGTCTGAGGAGGAGGGCCGGGGAAACATCGACTCTTACAGGATAGCAAAAATCCAAGATCTAGTGGGCAATTCGTAAAATCCAGCACAACTGTATAGAATATCGCAAGTGGAAGGACAAAGCTGAGGTCCCTAAAATGGCTGATCTACCTCCAGCTTGTGTGAGGGTACGTTTACACGACAACGATATGCTTAAAGCAGAGACGTTTATTCTTTGAGTTTTCCGCATACAGACGACACCATTGTCAAAACGATCCCCGTTCACATGGATCCGTGAAAATTACTAAAAAGGCTGTATTCTGCTGCCAGGCCACAAGATGGCGATGAAACATTACAGACTGAACACATAACACGCATGTGCATGACGTCATCGTCTTCAGAGATTCGCGTTTTTGTTGTTTACACGGAGATCATTTTCAAAAACTGGCACTTTGAAACCCAAAACGCTGTTGTCGCATAAATGAACGGCCAAAACGCATAAAAGGTTTTACGTTTTTAGTTGAAAACGGTGTCGTGCAAACAGCCCCTGAGACTTCACAAACCTCCCTTTTATAGCACTGGGATGGACTTTTTTGGGCCCTTCCAAATTAAAATAGGACGAGTATGTGAAAAAAGATGGGTATCTATAGACAGATTCCTTCCTTGTGGCTGTGAGGACATTTATTGCCGGGGCCGAGGCACCCCATCTGAACTGCATCTGAGAGAAAATTAAGAGAAGCTTTAACTAACTGTAGCCCAGAGCTTCAACAAAACAAAAAATCAGTGATGTTAAGGAGATTTAACCAATCAGCAACTTATTGAAGACGTCGGAAAGGACGTTAGGTGGCGAGCTAGAAACATCCCGAACAGTTAGCAAGCGGAGTTAAGAGAAGAAGCATCAAATCAACATGTGTTCTCTACAGTGTAGTTATAGATTTGTTACTGTGTTTGTGGTGTTTATTAAACATCAAACATTCATGTGTCTCTCTGTCATCTCTTTCCATGCTCGTCGGCCTTGCTGTTTGTTAACATGCAGCAGCAAAACCACAAAGACTCAGAACGAGAAAACCAAAAGTATTTCAGGTGTTGACCTGAGGACTTCATCCTCCACAACCTTCTGTCTGTTAATCATTTACACACACACACACACACACACATACACACACACACGCACACACACACTCTCACACACACACTCACTGTAGGAGAGACTGATGTCATTATTTAACATTGAACTGAAAACCAGACATTCAAATTTAAACTGCATTTGTGATATGTGTGTGTGTGTGTGTGTGTGTGTGTGTGTGCGTGTGGGTGTGTGTGTGTGTGTGTGTGTCTGTGTGTGTGTGTGTATGTGTGTGTGGCTGATCGGATCTGATCTAACACGCTGGAAACAAGCGTTGTTAACATCCTCATCATCATCATCATCATCATCATCATCATCATCCACATCATCATCATCATTATCACTGACTCCTCCAGATCTCACCTTTTTAGGATCCATGTTGAACTTCTTCTTGCCACTACAGAATCGTTTCTCTCTCTCCAGCATCTTACTACAAACAATTTAAGCAAAACAACGTTTAATTATTTTACCAGCCTTTAATCAAAACTAAGATTAGAACTATTTTAAAAATATATAAAAAATTAATATCAGATTAAACAATTTAACTAAACAAAATTTTTAAAGGTTACCTTGACAACTAAATCTGAAATAAATATAAAAAAACAATAAAATAATAAAAAACAATAAAAATTACATAACAAATACCACAAATATAACTAAAATGAAAACTGAAAATATAAAAAATTTAAGGAAGATTTCATATATAAAATATAAAAAAAACCTACTAATTCAAAAAATAATAAATGCTATAATTGTACATAAATAAAGCTCTTTTCTCAGATCATCAGGCGCTCTCAATCATCATTCATATATTCACTCACTTGTCTTCTGCTGACTTGAAATCCTGTATATCTGCCATCACGTTTTCTATCTGGTTCTTCAATTTCTGTAAGAAAAATAAAAAACCTCTCGTCAGGTTTCTAAAGCTGCTTTCATAATAAAGACAAATTTATTTTATTCAATTTACAGTGTCTATTATACACTTGTGAATGTGATGGAAGAGTCACACCAGACACACAAACACGACCACGAGGCCAATATGACACGTGAAAGTGTCTTTTAGGTTATTTTGGACCATTTCTTCTTTTTTTTAACACATTTTTTTGTGTTTTTGCTTTTTCACGGAACAACAACGACAAAACAAACCACTATGACCACATAACAACAGAACATTTCAGGGACACATATACAAAGACAGAATATCATTTGACAGGTAATGCTGAAGCAGAATGCAAATTCATGCAAATTCAGAATAACCAAGAGAAAACGGATGCTTGTAACATTCACTGAACGTTTTCATAACGTAATGGTAAAGTTATCAACATGTTCTGCGTATTATTTAAGAATCACACCAGACACACACAAACATGACCACTAGTCCAATATTACATGTGAAAGAGTCTTTTAGGTTATTTTGGACCATTTTCAACACATTTTTTCACGGAACAACAACGGGGAAAAAAAAACAATGATAAAACAACAGAACATTTGAGGGACAAAACAAATGCATACAAAGACAGATTATCATTTGACAGGTAATGCTGAAGCAGAATGCAAATTCAGTCCTAAATAATAACGTTCAAGGAAGGCTCTCTCAAAGCTATGAACAAACATTCTTATTAATTCAATTATTATAATCAACTTATTAATTCTTATTATTCAATGTACTTTCTCTCAAAGAAAATTCAGTCCTAAATAATGTTTTTAAAACTGGACGTCAAGGAACGTTCAGAAATACCGTTTTCAATTTCCTTTTATAGTCATTGCCTATCTTATACAATGAAACTAATTAGCAAACCTTATGTTGCATCCACACATGACAACACAACAACATTTAAGACACAATATAACACACTACAATACAGAAACTTGACAGTTTCATGTAAAGATATTGCACACTGTTGTCACAAAGTGACCCTGTGTTCATAATGTAATGGGAACGTTAGAAACATGTTCTGCGTCTGTTCCTCACCTCAATGTCCTCCAGCAGAACCTGTTTGTGCATCTTCAGCCGCTCGATCTCCATCTGCTCCTCCACCGTCAAATCTGAGAAAACACACACACACGATCAGATGAGCGAGTGTGTGTTGCTGCAGATTCAGAGAGAGGTCTCACATGTAAAACACTAGTTACCAGGCCCAGAATACAGCAGTGAGTGTCTACAATAAACACTGAAAGGGTTTAACGGCCAGATTAAAGTTGTTTGAAATCTCTCTTCTCAGACTTGAACAATACGCTTCACACTCGTCGGGTTCTGCTTTATGAAACAGGAAATCTGTTGTCATGGGGGCCGTTGGATCCTGCGTGAGGGGCCTCTGAACGTGTGTGTGTGTGTGTGTGTGTGTGTGTGTGTGTGTGTGTGTGTGTGTGTGTGTGTGTGTGTGTGTGTGTGTGTGTGTGTTTCACTTCAGACATGACACCACAGACAGAAACAAGAGATCCAGACACAAACTCAGAGCTGATCTGCATGAAATCAAACCAGCGCATATAAAAGGAAGAAAATAAAGATTCATCTGATCCTGGACTACAGATTTTTATTTCAATCCATCAGTTCTCTCACAGTTATGAACAAACGGTCTTCCTGTAACATTACTAGAACGTTCATTCAAAGTTATCTGGTCTTTTAATAATGTTCTAAAACAATAGCACAACAAATTATTAATACATTGTTTATGGAAAGGGTTTTTTCTGAAACTTTTTAGTTCATCTAACGTTTTTTAAATGTTACTACTTGTTTCAGAACGTTCAGAGAACATTCTAAAGTAACGTTCCCGTAATGTTTGAAGAATGATACATGTCAATAACCAAGAAAAGATTTTTACACCATTTAAAAAACTACAGTTACTGTATAGTAAAAAATAATATGTAGTTAAATGTACTTGCAACATCTATAACCTCTAGCTGCTGGTGTTGTGCAAATAAATAAAACATCACCACCAATAATAAAATTATTAATAAAACATTTGCAAGAACAGTCTGCAATGGAAATACAGATTTTACCAATAAAACCTTGAATGTGAATTAGACTGAAGACGGAGGGGGAGAGTTAGTTAGGGTTAAACGGTCTCTTACCTGTGTGACAACACTCAGTCATTGTGTTGTATAATGCTGAACTCCTGTTTCATTAAAGCATTGAGTTTAGAGTCAGACTTTCTTCATGGTTGTTGAGTTCCTCTATCAACTGCCCTGCCCTGCAAACACCCGTTTCACACCAGAAGTCAAGAGTTTCCGCAGGAGGAGCACAGGACCTCACAACAACAACACAACACAACACAACACACGCGATGAGAGGTGATGCGATCTGATGATGCCCTCTGCTGGTGATAATCACACTACAGTCCCCTGAAAATACTAACGCTCGTGAAGCAGAAAGATTGTGATGAACCTTTTAAATAACATTAGGCTATTCTCTAGTTCACTATAAAAAATACGAGTTCTGTAGCTTTAAAGCACAGAAAAGTTAAACAGCTAGCAAACGTTCTCTCGAGGTTGAACAAACGTTCCAGGGTGGGGAGTTGTTTTGTTTTAGGAGTTTTCTATATGTTGTAAGATGTGCATATGTTTGCATGTACAGTAGTATACGTAGATGGCATTTACATGTAAAGGAATGTTACGTTTATTTGTGTATGCATGTGTAATAGGATATGTAGCCTATAGATATAGTTAATGACTGCAGAAGGAATTATAATTTTTGTTAGTTTTTAGTTTGCATAAGGAAAATACAGAGGGTCTTTGGATTTGATATAGAACTGGCTGCCAACTATCACCCATTCAGCGCGAGACTCACGCAACTGACACTGTCACACGCTCTCACGCCACATCCACATTCAGGAAAATCGCTAGGAAAAGAGGAAGATTACTTTTTATATGAAACAAATTCTCAGCTCTCATATTCTGTCAATTTTATTACGAAATTCATACAGCAAATACAGGTATGGCGCTTGTAAATGTGACGTGACAGATCGCTGTAGCGCCCAGTTCAAGCGGCACGTGAACCGATCTTACAGTTTTTCTCAGTCGCTTTGGTATATTTCTAGGGTTGCCACCCGTCCCTTAAAATACGGAATCGTCCCGTATTTGTGAAATAAACAGCGTGTCCCGTTTTGAATCAATACGGGACGCGGTTTGTCCCGTATTTCCGAGTTGCCTCAAACGCATCATCCAAAATCATTCCACCCGCATTCTGTGAAGACTCGTCCTATTCTACCCTTGATTGGGTAATACTCTCTGCCATTGTTGGTTTGATTGGTTTGTTTAATACCATCAGGTTCAGTGCCAATCAGAGTCAGAGGAGGGCGGGTCTTTTGACAGAGAGTTGATAGCAATGCTAGAGCTCAGAGAAATGAAAGCACCGTCTCACAGTTCTTCATACCTCAAGCATCTCCCGAAGCAGAGAGTGTAATGACAGTTTTTTAATCAGCTCAATAATGTTCTGATTGATTACGTTTTCATATGCTGCCTATGCCAATTTGTTAAGAAATAATGTTACAATGTAAATTAATTATATCCATACGTTATGGTATGATTTGTTTATTACGGTTAAGGTACACAGTCAGACATGCATTTTTTAAATAAGAAATAAGATATATTTAATACATATTTAATAATAAAAATGTGCATGTGTGAAGAAAATAACTTAATGCTTAACTAATCTAGAGAATTTCATCCTTTAATACTATAGAATTAACAATAGGTCTGAATACATAAATAAATAAATAGATTTTCTTACCAATAATAAAAATAGTGTTATAATTAAATGAAGGGTGTTACATGTTTGAAAGACAAACAGCTACTCAGTGCTGCACGGAGTGACAAGAAGTACACTTATAAAAAAAAACACAATTACAGGAACGTGGTTATAGGAAAAGTCCACTTCTAAACAGATCTATTAATTACTAGTACCTAGAAAAGCACTATATAAATGCAACAAATTATTACTACTTTCCCTCAAAACCTTTTTTTTCATTTGCATTCAGGCAGGCCAACTGGCCATAGGAACTATAGGAGGAGTAAGGGAGTGATCCAAGCACGGCAACGATCTTTATACCGTAAAACTTCAAATAATAGCCGAGTCCCAAATAGACGCCTGTCTCTTTTACACGCCTCATGTGGCGACAGGTTTGGGTAAATAAAGGCCGGTCTCAAATAGAGGCCGGGTTGTTTTTTTAGTTTCGGGTTGTATTTAATCTTCTAAAACCCGTCGGATCGTCCGCTTTTTGGCGGCCGCCAAAGCCTTTTTTGATCGGTGAGTGATGCTTTGACGGCGCAAACGAGCAGAGAGAGAGAGAGAGAGAGAGAGAGAGAGTGTGTGTGTGTGTGTGTGAGAGAGAGAGAGAGCGAGAGAGAGAGCGCACCCCGGCCGCGCGCGCGCACTCTCACGTCTTCACACAACACAAGCGCTGTCTTGCTCTCTCTCTCTCTCTCCCTCGCGCATATTAATCAAAATCAATGGACATAGTAAAAGGTTCGTTTCTTTATAATAGGCATGCTAATCACAATCATATAGGCTACAATCTGGGCCTGCACGGCGGCAGGAAAAAGACGCAGAGATGTAAGACCCCGTGTCTCTACCTTACGATGATTTTGGTACACCAAAGGTTGATTTGCGCTCTGGAGTTAGCTTGATAAACTCTGTCATGAGCTAACTAATTATATTGCTATAGCGCTGATATTGATATAGACTAAGGTTATATCACCAGCAGCAGTTTTTTAGACTAGGTTTTTTTGTGTGTTTTTTTGTGCTGCGTCGGCTGAATCGTAATCGCGTGATTCGCGTCAAGACAGAAGACACCTGATTGGCTAATACTACACACTGAAGATAAATTAAATAATTTTTAATTAAATAATTACTAAAAATATCCTCTCTTCATCCCACACCCCAAACATGACATACAAAATGTTGTGGAACAGAAACAACAACCAGAGATATATTTATAAGCTATCATTTTATTGTCATCAGTTTGCCAACAGGGGGTTCTGCAGCACCCCCAGCACCCCTACTTCCCGCGTCCATGCATATGCTTGCACACAAAACATGGGTCTGTCATGATCCTGCCTCAAGAATTAAAGAACGACAAGGACTAGATGGCAGAATCATGACAGAACCCCTCCCTTAAGGAGCGGCTTCCAGATGCTCCTCAAGGGAACATCAAACACGGGACATGACAGACTCTGACACAGACACAAACCAACAAAACATGACAAATAACAGCAACAGCATGAATAAACAACAGGGTTAGGATGACAAATCAAAAATAATAAACACGGGAGGGGTGGCGGAGGAAACACAGAGTTCATGGGGGATAGTCCAGGGTGGATAGGTGGGCTGGGGGTCTTGGATTTCTGGGACGAGGGCTGAGGACGAGGAATCCGGGCAGACTTGGACGAAGACACACGAGGTGAAGAAAAAGTCTGGGGTCTTGCGGAGACAGGGGTGATAGGGGAAACAGTCCGGGGCTTAGCCATGACAGGGGAGACAGGGGAAACAAACGGAAGACCGGGGACAGTGGGGACTGCAACAGCAGGCAACGGAACGGAGACAAGGGGATTGTCAGGCGGAAAGGAAGCGGGAACGGGAACAGAGTTCTTGGAGGCTGTATCGGAGTCAAAGCTTCCCCAAGAAGAAGCGACACTCATCAGTTCAGACTCTGGAGAGGCGTTGAATGTTGCAGACTCGGGTGCTGTGCTCTCAGCGGCTGGCGTGGGTGCTGTGCTCTCAGCGGCTGGCGTGGGTGCTGTGCTCGGTGCAGCAGACTTGGGATCAGTGCTTACGGTAACTGGACTGGGAACGGTGCTCTCAGGAGCATCTGGAACAGGGACTGGGGACAAGGCAGGACTGACTGGGACATCTAGAATTCTGACAAGACGGGCAAGATATTCGGACAGGGTTCTGGCAGCGATGACAACCGGCATCTCCTGATGGGCTGATACGGACTGTATCACAGCCTTTGCAGCGGAATCGGCCGCTGCCTTCTCTTCAGCTGACATGACTGAAGACTCAGAGACGACATTCACAGTACAAGTCTCTGGAATGGATCTCCCCAACGCCGACTGAGAAACAGCGCTTTCTGCAGCAGGTTGTAGAACTATGTCTCCTGTTGCAAAGACCGGAACCGCGCTTACAGCAGCGGAGCCAGGAACAGCGCTCTTGACTTCAGCGGCGGGTTGGAGAGCCATCGCGGGCTCAGGAGGAGGTAGAGATGGAGAACCAGAAGCTCTCCTCTTCTTCCTGGGTCGCGGAGCGGAGAATGTGGCCAGACTGGAGACCGGAGAGGGAGGTGAAGCAGGAACCGTGACAGGAACTGGGAAACTCACAGCAGGCGAGGAGGATTCCGGGCAGGAAGACTCCGATGCTGACTCCCACGATGGGTGCCTTCCACGCTTACCATGAAGATTGATGGACGTGGAAGGTGTCTCAGGAGTCCCGGCGGGACTGGCCTGGTTCCCCTGCGAAACAACGGCTAGCAGACAACCCTCAGGGATTACAGGAAGTGTAGTAGGAGATGAAGACCTTGTAGCACCCTGCAGCTCCCTCCGAGACAGACTGTCCACCATACTGTGGAACGGGCGGCTGACCAGTCTTTCTCGTTCAGCGAGAGGAGGAGGGACGTTGAGACCCGCGATGAGGTAGCGATTGACCAGGATCTCCGGCAAGAAAAACCTCCTCTCCTCCACGACCTGGGCGTACTTCCTCAGGGTCAACTTACCCTGAGGAGGGAAAGGAAGCTTGCCTTCCAGGCTGTCGGCGATGGCCGACTGCCACCATCGTTCGGGGTCTGACGGCTGCAGAGTAGGGAAAATAGGCGCGCTGTCTGCTGGGTTCTTTCTTGGCCGGTTCATTCTGTTATGGTTTGTGGAGAGATGAACCCAATCACACACAGTATGCAATTAACACGGTTTATTCAGACAAAACAGGGAAAACAAAACCCACGATGGGGCAAAACAAGGCTGGAGGGCAAAAACTAACAACACTAGACTAAGACTTGACAGATAACTAAACAAATAACTAACAACAGCAACAAGATCAGGATTTTACAAGACAGAGTTCTACACAAGGTACTCACGGGAAGGTCTACACACAGGTATTGTATCACAGGATACACACACTGAGAATCACAATGAACCGGCACAAGACAGCAAACACAAGGGGATTAAATAGAGAGACTAATGATAAAACAACAGGTGACAGGTAAAGCAATAATGACAAAACGAGGATAACAAGGGGGCGGGGCAAGAGAACGAGACAACACAAGCACGTGGCCCAAACAAAATGCCATATGCTTGCACACAAAACATGGGTCTGTCATTATCCTGCCTCAAGAATTAAAGAACGACAAGGACTAGATGGCAGAATCATGACATGAACAAGGTGTCATAATATGTCAAGTATATTTCTATACATTTCCATTAGACTTATTTTTCTAAATCTGTTCTGAGTTGGTAAATTGTTTCCAGGTGAATCTTTACTTTCTCTAACGAAGGTGCATCTCATGAACCATCAACTGGCAAGTATATATATATAGCCAGAGCACAACACAATGTTACAGTGTCTGACAATGGAAGTACAAGGAATTGGACGGGGTCAACAGCCCGAGAGAAGAAGAGGAGGAAGAGGAGTGAGGCTCGTGGCGGAGGAGTAGGGAGGCAAAACAGAGGCAGAAGAGGCCGAGGACATATGAGATAAGAGCCACACTTGTAGACCACGTTCTGGCTTACAATGGAAGAGACTGGTCGAAGGGTGCAGCCAAATGTTGGGAGAACAACTGTGTCCTCAATCATTCCGACTCTTTGTCGACAGAACAGGTATGTAATCTAACAATCTGTACTGTAATACTGTATACTTTTTGTAATGCTTCATACAATATTACAATATTCCACTTGCATTTTACAATATACAGTAAGTATACTTTAAACAGTGACATGTTATCTTACTCAATTTTGTGTTCCCTTTTAGGGAACTCGAGCTGCGTGAAAACGCTCTGGGAACGGCCCTGCGTGAGTGCGTCATGAAGCACGTATGAAATCAGTCCAATGGCGAGACGGACCGTCATAGGCGGGTGACGTCATCGACCAGGAAACTATATAAGCACCCCAAAACACAAGCGCATCAGCTTCTGAGTCTTCAGCAAGCGCTCTGTGTATGAAAAAGTCTGTGTCTCAAGTGTTTTTGTCTGTCCTTAGAAATTGCTAGGCAGGAGTTTTTCACATATATATATATAAAAAAAAACTATAAAAGAGACAATAAATATCTTGGCAAGCGAACAGCAGTTCAGAAAGTGTGTTCATCCCTGCCCACGTTATATTACGGGTGGGGACACACACAATCTGTGTGTTGTTTGTTTGGGAGTACAGCATATCCAGTCAGCTCTCGAGGGAGCTGATTGCGAGCATTGCGAGCGTTTGTCCATAAAAACGCTCCGCTCCCGCTGAGCCCTCTTCGAGGAGAGTGGTTCGGTGCGCGCGTTCGGGTCCCGCTGTTGCCGAGGCACAGTGAAGGCTACAATCGTGGGGATCACAAATGGATCTATCAGAGGGGTTTGAGACGGGCTCTGCCTTTTCTCAGCCCTTACCTGGTAGATCCAGTGCCTCTGATTCGGGTTCGGAAGCACGCGCTGCGGTTTCTTCCGCCCGGGCTGAGGCACCATCATTTCAATTACCCAGTTCTGAGGAGCTGGATGTTGTGAGTATTGAGAGGAGGTTCTTGCTCGAGCTGTGTCAAAATTAAGCATTGAGTGGCCAACGGCTAGGCAGGAGTCTGTTACTGAATCTAAATTAGATGAGAGATTTCTCCCTTCCCGTGTTCAACCTCCACGCCGGTGCTTGCCGTTCTTTCATGATCTCCATACTGAGGTTTCGAGATCATGGAAGAAGCCGTTTTTTTATATAATATTTAGCCCTCTAACATCCACATATTCTAATATAGCGGGGCAAAATGTTATGGTTATGGCGCGATGCCTCAGGTAGAAGAGACGCTTGCGAGCCATCTCTCTTCCGAGGCTGCTTCATCATTTAAAGCACCGACATTACCCTCCAAGCCTTTAAGAAATACCTCAGCTTTGGTGGGTAAAGCGTATTCGGCGGCATGTCTATTTTGCAGGCATACCAGGCTGATCTGCTAAGGGACGTGAGCGAGAGTGAGGAGGTCAGTTCTGACGTAGTTCGAGAACTAATGGGTCGATCTAATGGGAGAACTAATGGGTCGATCTATGGCAGCCTTGGTGGCCGCAGAGAGGCATTTATGGCTTAAATTGTCGTCTATGAAAGAGAAAGAAAAAGCTTTTCTTTTAGATGCTCCTCTCTCCCCTGCGGGGTTATTCGGTGACTCAGTTAATTCTGTCATTGATCAATTTCAGGAAGAAAAGAAACAGGCAGCAGCTTTTAAAAAGTTTCTTCCATTAAAAGTTCACGTCCCCGGGGTTGCTGGGCGGGAGCAGCCCCGGCCGTCTACGAGCTCTTCGCATAGGGCGCAGCAGAAGCAGAGTGTCGCATCTCTCGCTCCCCCTGCTAGACAGTGGGACCAGACGCGGCACCCTCAGCCAAAGCCTGCGGGCGGTAGAACTGATCTGAGGACAGTTAGATTGGCTAAGAAGGCTTCGGCCAAGAAAAAGTCCTGACGTCATAAAAGTTAGGACACTGAGGCGGGCCCCACCGAAGGAGAAAGGTGTTCACCTCTTTTTTCGGTGCCCTCAGGGGCCCGTTCTGCCAACCCCGCCTCTATGCCGGGGCGTAGACGGTCCCAGTGAGCGCTTTCCAGAGGGACGCTCGCTCCCTATGAGGAGGGTCTCAGGGCAGTCAAACCAGTTGTTCCCTGCCGGTGCGCCGTTACAGGGCACTGTGTTTGCTGCTCAAGTTATACCAGAGGCCAGTCTCGAGAGACTGGTACCCTTAGTAGTATTTCTGGCAGAGTGGAAAAGCCTTCCAAAAATATCTCAATGGGTCTTGCAGACAGTAGAAAAAGGTTATACAATCTAATTCAGGTGTCTTCCACCATAATTCAGAGGGGTTATGCCCACAGTGGTGGGCCCCGAGCAGGCTCTGGTAATGGAACAAGAGGTGAAAACGCTCCTTCAAAAGGAGGCTATAGAACGGGTTCCTCCTCCCAGTTTGGACCTAGGTTATTACAGCCGATATTTCATCGTTCCTAAGAAGGATGGGGGGTTGCGTCCAACTTTAGATCTGCGCCCATTAAATCGCTCAGTAGGGAAGCTCAAATTCAGGATGCTCACTATCAAGCAGATCGTGTCACAAATCGGGTTCGAGGACTGGTTTGTCACGATAGATCTAAAGGACGCATACTTCCACATTTCCATCCTTCCACAACACAGGAAGTTCCTGAGGTTCGCTTTCGGGGGCGAAGCGTGCCATTATCGGGTTCTTCCGTTCGGCCTAGCACTGTCTCCCCGATCTTTCACGAAATGCATGGATACAGCTCTGGCTCCGCTGCGACTCCGCATTTTAAACTATATTGACGATATATATTGACGATCGTTTGGCTTCGATTCTCTTAGCCGTCAAACAGGCAAAGCTAGGCCAGTCACTTACTGCAAAAGAATATCAGAGAATTCTGGGTCTAATGGCAGCAGCGTCCAACGTTATACCTTGCGGCCCGCTGTACATGAGACCGCTGCAGTGATGGCTCAGGGCCGAGGGGTTCTCCCCGAGGGGAAACCCGCTCCGCATGATCAGGGTCACGCGACGGTGTCTTCGCGCCCTGGCTATGTGGAAAGAACCTTGGTTCCTGTCCCATGGGCCCGTGCTGGGAGCTCCCTGTCGTCGCGTAATGCTAACGACGGATGCCTCCCTCTTCGGGCTGGGGGGCGATCATGAGTGGTCGCCCTGCTCAGGGTCTGTGGCAGGACCATCATCTCTCGTGGCATATAAATTGTCTAGAAATGTTGGCAGTGTTTCAGGCTCTGAAACACTTCCTCCCAGACCTGAGAGGTCATCATGTTCTTGTCCGGTCAGACAACACATCGGTGGTCTCCTACATAAATCACCAGGGAGGTCTGCGTTCGCGCCCGTTATACAAGCCGGCTCGCCAGATCCTTCTATGGTCCCAGGGGAAGCTTCTTTCTTTGAGGGCGATTTATATCCCAGGGTATCTAAATCAGGGGGCAGACATCCTGTCGAGGCAGGGGCCGAGGCCCGGGGAATGGAGACTCCATCCCGAGATGATGGAGCTCCTATGGAAACATTTCGGTCGTGCCGAGGTAGACCTGTTTTGCATCCAGGGAGACATCACACTGTCTACTGTGGTTCTCTCTAAGCCTTCCAGCCCCTCTGGGGTTGGACGCTATGGTACAGGCGTGGGCGAGGTCACGCCTGTACGCATTTCCCCCGATTGCTCTGCTCCCAGGAGTTCTGGACGTTGGTTTGCGGACCTAATTTCTCTCCTTGACGGCTCTCCTCTGGAGATTCCGATCAGGAGGGACCTTCTCTCTTAGGCGAGTGGGTTGATCCTTCACCCCCGCCCAGAACTACGGAGGTTGTGGGCTTGGCCTCTGAGGTCGTGGAGACCATCCTCCACTCCAGAGCTCCGGCCACTAGGAAATCATATGCCTTGGGGAGGAATATGTTCACCTCTTGTCGTGGGGAACACCAGTTGGACGCAGTTAACTGCCCGGTGGGTGCAGTGCTGGATTTCCTTCAGGAGCGTTTCTCCACAGGGTTATCCCACTCCACACTGAAGGTGTACGTGGCGGCCTTATCTGCTACCAAGTCCCTTTAAGTGGAGCCTCTCTCGGGAGACACCCAGTTATAACTCGTTTCTTCGTGGCACTTTGAGGCTGAGGCCAGCAGTTCGCACGAGGGTGCCGACCTGGGACCTTGCGGTTGTTCTAGAAGGTCTCTCTCTAGCACCGTTCGAGCCCATTGAAGAAATTTCTGAGAAGTTCATTACTCTAAAAACTATCTTTCTTCTTGCTATCTCTTCTTTAAAAAGAATAGGAGATTTTCAAGCTCTATCGGTCTCTCCCTCGTGCTTGGAATTCTCGCCTGCCATGGTAGAAGCTTTTCTCCATCCTTAACCGGGCTATGTTCCTAAGGTCCCAACTAATACTGGTAGGCCTATTGTACTGCCAGCCTTCTGTCCTCCTCTTTTGACGTCGGACCAAGAGAAACTAAATCTGCTCTGCCCAGTTAGGGCTCTAGATGCTTACGTCCACAGAGCTGCCCTGTGGAGGAAATATGAACAACTGTTCATTTGTTTTGGACCCCCTAGGAAGGGCTGTCCCGCATCTAAGCAGAGGTTGAGCAAGTGGGTCGTTGAGGCCATCTCACTTGCCTACGAGTCTGCCGGTCAGCCTTCTCCTTTGGCTGTCCGGGCTCATTCAACCAGGGGTATGGCTGCCTCTAAGGCTATTTTGTCAGGAGTATCAATTCAGGACGTTTGCGATGCGGCAGGCTGGTCCTCACCGCACACATTCGTAAAGTTTTACCATCTTGACTTCAGCTCCACTCCAGGTGGCGCAGGTGCTTCGTCCGAATGTGCGCCTTGACTTCACACGACGGACACTTGCTCGTATGGCGAAGTTGGTATTAGCATTCCCATAGCGTTTTCACACAGCTTGAGTTCCTTGAAAGGGAACGTCTCTGGTTACGTATGTAACCCTAGTTCTCTGAAGGGAACGAGACGCTGCGTGTCTTTGCCATACTCCCAGCATGCCCGTGAGCACTTGCTTCAGTCTTATCAGAAGCTGATGCGCTTGTGTTTTGGGGTGCTTATATAGTTTCCTGGTCGATGACATCACCCGCCTATGACGTTCCGTCTCGCCATTGGACTGATTTCATACGTGCTTCATGATGCACTCACGCAGGGCCGTTCCCACAGCGTTTTCACGCAGCGTCTCGTTCCCTTCAGGGAACTAGGGTTACATACGTAACCAAAGACGTTTTGCATTACTATATTTTTTCCACATAGGACTGCAAGACAGCTTCACAGGGGTGGCAGAGGCCGTTTCACACCTGAACAGGAGGAGGCTATTTGCATCATGGTTGTAGAAAACAATGCCATAAGAATAAGGCCCCATCCACACTACTACGTTTTAGTTTAGAAACGGAGACCTTTTCCTACGTTTGGACCTCCCATCCAGACTAAAACGGCAAAAACGAAGACCTAAAACGGAGAAGTTTAGAAACACTGCCGACCCCATTTTGCGTTTTGAATCTCCGGAGGCCGTTTTAGTGAAGACGGGTCAAAACGGAGGACTTTAGAAACGATGACGAAAGAGGCTCACGCTCTGCTCTCTGATTGGATGTCATCAGTCATGGCGCTCCAACATCATCAGGCAATGGTTTGCGGCCCACAACAGAGTTCCTCTCACCCTACTCCCCATTCCTTAACCCCATTGAGGAATTTTTCTCAGCATGGAGATGTAAAGTATTTGATGGCCAGCCACATACACAGATGACCCTTCTGGCTGCCATGGATGCAGCGTGTGAGGACGCTCTGGATAAGACACTCTAAAAGACTCTTTCCACGATCCATCGCAAGAGAAGATATTTGTTGCGATGTGGATGAGAATTTGTGTCCCAACAGACAGGAACGTCTGGAGGTGTAGGAAGACTCACTGTAATTCCTACAGCACTGCATGTTCAGTTTTCCCTTAGGAGATTGTCCTATGTTCACATTTCTACTTTTGTGTTTTTGTTTTTTTTCTTTGTGCCATGCAGTGCTGTCTTTTCCTTTCTGTATCGCAATGACATGGTCTGTCAACAAATTACATTACAAACAGTAAAAGCATAAATGTGACTCTTGTCCAGTCTCTTGCAATCAAACTCCCTCATACACTAAGGTGTAACCTACAATTTACAATAATTGTCATCAAAATTTTAGCCATAATTGACATCAGAACATCCCTCCAGAGTACACTGTTATATTGACAACATGACTACGCAATTCGACTGTCTTATCTGTACACAATGACACAAGGACTTGTCATTCTGATGGCACTGACATGTTCATTGACACAGATATTTACTTTTGAGAGATGAACTAAGGATGTTGAGCAAGAGACTGGCTTTTGCAGGTAATTCATGGTGTTTTGCTATTTGTACGAATTGTTTTGAGAAATGCACTTACTGTTTTGCAAATGTCTAGGATGATTCGAGAAATGTACCAAAACGACTGAGAAAAACTGTTATAGTAAATAAACACGAATGAAGAATTTGAAATATACAGTACAACTTACCGAAATGTATATGCCTCATACATAATATCGATCAATCTGTTGCGTGGGTGCTTACACTAACCACAAGGTACTAACATATCTTAATAAATACTCCTTTTATTGACACAAATTCTTTAAAATCTGTTTTAAACATCCACCCTCACTCAGGAATGGCATGTAACAGATAACAAATCCTTCAAAGAAAGAAAACCAAACAACTCAAAATAAATCAACTCTAAATAAACAACCAAATCATTCAGCAAAATAGGACAAATTAAATCAAAACCGAGGCAATTTTTAAAACACCAATTTTACACTCTCTGCTTACCGCTTTGGTTACCGGGGTTCTCGGGAGCGCTTGCAATCCAATTCTTTCTCAGGTTTTTGTGTGGTGTATATACTAGCGTTATAAGCTAGTATAAGCTGGTAAAACTAAAACTAAAGATAAAACTGGGTACATTCGATTATCATGAAAACGCATCCCAGAGAACGGTCGACTCGGTACCCATGTGTTATTTACCCCTAGGTTCATTTTCCTTTAAAGTACCGAAATTTCTCTGTTACTGCCCGTTGCAAGAAACTCCAGCTTCATTGTACTTTAACTTTCCATACTTTCGCCCATTCTGCTACTGCTTGAATCTTCTCAGGGTCTGTCGCTACCCCCTTACTAGAAATGACATGACTCAAGTAATGTACTTGTTGGAAAAAACAGCATTTACTGCGCTTAACTTTGAGACCATGATGCTGAAATCGTTGTAAGACTTTCTTCAATCTCTCCAGGTGTTGCTCCACTGTTGATGAAAACACAATCACATCATCCAAATACAAGAGCACTGACTGTAAACTTTCATCACTGAATATACGTTCCATCGGACGTTGGAAAGTACTTGGCCCATTGGACAAACCATATGATAAACGATTATATTCAAACAGGCCAAACGGCTAACTTAAAGCAGTCTTTTGTTTATCCTTTTCTGCCACTGCCACTTGATTGTATCCGCTTGCCAGGTCCAGGGTGGAAACCCAACACGCTCCACTCAACGCATCTAAAGATTCTTCAATTCTAGGCAGTGGATATGAATCTTTTCTTGTTTTAGCATTCAACTGCCTATAATCCACACTCATCCGAATTGATCCATCCTTCTTTACAATCACAATCGGTGACGAATATAGGCTGCAGCTTTCCCTAATAACCTCCTGGCCTTCCCTTCATGTTCCACCTTCAACAGAGGAAAATTAAGGGTCCGAACTTGTTGAACCCCTGTTACCCCTGACTGTGACACATTACTTTGCTCAATAAAAAACGTACAATTTTGTTCTTCCTGTACTGGGGTAAACTGAATATCAAAATCTCCACCACTTCAGCCCTATGTACACACGCTAGTCGAACATGTGGGGACAAAATAACATCATTAGTCCCCACATTCATAATTGGGACCAGCAATTGTCCTTTTTCTGGGGACACTATTGAACTTATAATTAAAAGGTCTGCTGGTAAACTCCCCTCACTCTCTATCAGAGGTTCTAAAAGCAAAGACTCCTTTGGCATGAGTCTAGTGCACTCACTCTTTGCACATATCAAATGAAGAGTACCTGCTGGCACCTTGACTGGACTTTGGGCCAACAGGTTTACAAAAGACTCGACGATTTGTGTATCGTACAATTGACAGATTTTCAACGCCTGTTTCAAAGAAGCCTCACATTGCTGCATCACAGAACCTTTTGAGTATTGAGACCCAAATTTTTGCATCAAAAGGTCATGACAATTTTGAATTACACTCATACTGATTAAACCAGGATCCAGCTTCTTTCTCTCCCTTGTCTCTGTGTCAAATGTGTCTTTCACCACCAACACCCCCTGTTTTGGAAGAATTTGTTCAACGATATTAATATCTATCTCTAGATAACCCACATATGGTATAGCAAGGCCGTTTGTTGCTTTTAACACCAGCCAACCACACTCCTTCAATGCATCTACATCCCTTCCTGCAATGTGCTGTTTAAAAAAAACTCTCAGTTACTATGGAACCCATAGAGCCAGTGTCAATCAAACTATTTATTTTAACACCCCCCATCTTCACAACAGTGACTGGACATTGACCCACCAATTGTTTAAAAATTTCCGGGCTAGTTCCTTGAACCACAGAGCCAGATAATCCCTCACTTACTGTGTGGCTTTCCACAGCAAGGGGTGTACGTTTAACGACCCAGGCTTTTGGGCTTTGGGATTGTATACATCATCCGCAGGGTGTCTCTGCTGCCTCCATACTTGACTGGGGTTCACAATCTCACTGCAATAACGCCCAATATTTCCCACTTTCTGACACTTGAAACAAATAGGCTGTCCCGAGGAATCAAAGGAAGAAAATCTTCGTGACACACCCCGCTGCTGCCTATTAAAGGCTTGCAAATTGGACATTTTCTCAGTTAAATCACTTGACTGCTTTTGCTGACTTTTCACCATACCAAACAGCTCTACTAACATTGGATCTGTACTCTGTTTTGCAATCACTGCTTCACTATCTATAGTACTGAGGTTCTCAGACCCAAACGATGTTTCAGAAACCCTCACCCCATCACCAGCCCACTCAACAGCTTCTTTGCGGACATCAAGGAATGTTAAGCTTGGTTTCTGTCTAATCATTCTTTTTAACTCTCTACAGAGTTCCTTACTTCTCAAATTCTCTGCAAACTGATCCCTAAGCTTTACATCCCCTTCCGACACACCCCTTGGGTTACAACTTTTTAGTTCTTTTAACAGGGCCATTAATGCATG
>JAPDVR010000011.1:1460769-1485769 GCA_026230005.1 Gila orcuttii
CTGCTTTATTAGCCCTGTTGGGTTTTCTGATCACTCACTCGTTGTGATTTGTGTTTTTCTGAAGTGTTTAAAGCCTAGTAATGCCTATTGGCCTTTTAATACAGCTTTACTAGAAGATAACAATTTTAAAGACGTTTTTGTATCTTTTTGGAAAAATCATCAAAGTACAAAAAATGATTTTATGTCTTTACAACAATGGTGGGACTTTGGAAAAGTTAAAACAAAACAGTTGTGTCAGCAATATAATTGTAATGTTACCGAGTTTTATTGAAGTCAGTGAAAGCTCTGGAGTCTGAAGTAGAAGAACTCCAGGTTTTGGCTGAAGCCACAAAAGATCAATGTTATCTTGAAGCTCTTGAGGTCAAAAAGTGTGTGTTAACGAACTTGCTTGGGGTTTCAGCACAAGGGGCTCTCATTAGGTCCCGTTTTAAGAATGTGGCAGAAATGGATGTTCCATCACACTTTTTTTTTGGTTTGGAGCGAAAAAATGGTCAAAACCGATATATTCACAGTTTAAAGTCTGACTCTGGACATGTGTTGTCTGATCATACTGCTATTCATAAGCATGCTGTCAGTTTTTACTGTGATTTGTACAAATGTGAACACCAAGAGGACCAGATGTTAGCTCAGAGTTTTTATTCTAGTCTTCCCCAGGTTAAACAAGAAAGTAATGAGGTGCTGGGAGCAGATATTGCCCTGGGTGAACTGCATGTAGCTTTGCAGAGTATGCAGAGCAGGAAAACTCCTGGACTAGATGGTTTACCTGTTGATTTTTATACGTTTTTTTTGGTTTATAATCGGGGAAGATCTTTTGGCAGTGCTGAAGGATAGTCTAGCCACTGGACGCATGCCTCTAAGTTGCAGGAGGGCAGTTCTTACCCTGCTGCCAAAAAAAGGTGATCTGCAGCTCATAAGGAACTGGAGACCTGTGTCCCTGCTTTGTACTGACTATAAGCTACTCTCCAAAGTATTGGCAAATAGACTTAGTAAAGTGATGGAACAAGTTGTTTTGCCAGATCAGACCTACTGTATCCCTGGCAGGATGATTTCTGATAACATCGTTCTCATTCGAGACTTGTTAGAAATCTCTAAGCTTTTTGGTCTTAAAATGGGGATTGTTTCTATTGATCAGGAGAAAGCGTTTGACCGTGTTGAACACGAATATTTATGGCAAACAATGTGTGCTTTTGGGTTTACTTCTGGTTTTATCAATAAGATTAAGACTTTGTATTGTGAAGTTCAGAGTGTTTTAAAAATCAATGGTGTTTTGAGCGTTCCTTTTCAGGTCCAGCGAGGAATTAGACAGGGCTGTCCTCTCTCGGGCATGTTATATTCTCTGGCTTTTGAACCACTATTACATCGACTTAGATCTGTCTTACAAGGTGTGATTTTACCAGGGTGTAATATACCTTTAAAGTTATCTGCATATGCAGATGATTTAGTCATTATGGTTGATAGTCAACAAGATATTGATATGCTAACAAATGTTATAGTTCAATATGGTATCATTTCTTCAGCCAGAGTAAACTGGAGCAAAAGTGAAGCTCTCTGTATAGGAGTGATGGAAAAAAAAGTTTAATTTGCCGGTGGGATTAAATTGGAAGACAGAGGGGGGGTTAAAGTACTTAGGTGTATTTCTGGGTGAAGAAACTTTTGTCCTTAAAAACTGGGAAAATGTTCTTGAAAAGACTAAAGGTTGTTTTGCCAGATGGAAGTGGATTTTACCGAAAATGTCTTATCGAGGTCGAGTTCTTGTCATTAACAACCTGATTTCATCCACTTTATGGCATCGTCTAGCATGTGTAGATCCTCCTCCAGATTTGCTGTCAAAGATCCAGGCGTTTCTTGTCGACTTCTTTTGGGATCGTCTGCATTGGACGCCTCAAAGTGTGTTATTTTTGCCGAAAGATGGAGGAGGACAAGGCTTAATCCATCTGAACAGTAGAGGGGCAACTTTCCGTTTTCAGTTTGTGCAGAGGTTTCTGTGTGGTCCCGCAGATCTAGTGTGGAGACCGTTGGCATGTACTATTCTGAACCAGCTAGGTGGACTTGGCCTTAACAGAACATTGTTTCTGATGGACTTAAAGCAGCTCAACACCAGTGGATTGCCAAGTTTCTACCGTGGACTGTTAAAAGTCTGGAATCTGTTTAAAACGGAGAGGACAGAACATCACAGTTCACTGTATTGGCTTCTCCAAGAGCCAGTTGTGTATGGGACCCGTTTGGGTGCAAGCTGCCAAATAGGTCCCAGTTTACTCAAGCAGTTTTGCTTGTCTAATGTTGTGACTTTGGGACATGTGATTCACTTTACAGGTGCAAACATGGACAATGCTTTTCTCCTTGCCTCTCATTTAAAAGTGCATTCTATTCGCATAATTGAGTTGTTGCTCAAAAAGTGGAAAGATGCTTTAACAGATGGTGAACGTACATTGTTGCATTTTTATTGTGATGGTTCTGTTCAATATAGTGTTGATGATACTTTTCCTTTGGTGAAGGTTCTCCCAGACTTTAAGGACTGTACAGGTTTTTTTAGAAACCAATAATCCCTGTCTTTCTATTCATAATGCTGATAAGAAATTGTTATACAGATTGATTGTTAAAATTTTGAACAAAGATAAATTAAACTGTAGAGTTGACACTCCATGGAGAGCTCGCTTAGGTCTGATAGAAGGTGTTGGACCTGAATGGAGATCGCTGTATAAACCACCATTGTTGAAGAAGGTTGCTGATCTGCAATGGAGAGTTTTACATACAGCTGTTAATTCTTTTATCTCTGTGTTAAACCCTGATATTAATCATGACTGTCCTTTTTGTGCTCTGCATGAAACAGTTTTTCATTGTTTTATGGACTGTTGTCGTCTTGTGCCGCTGTTTTCTATGTTGGAAGATCTTTTTAAATTGTTTGGTGTAGTTTTTTCCAAGCAGTTGTTTATTTTAGGTTACAGGTATTCCCAAAGAAAGAGGGAGCAGTGTCAACTCTTTCATTTTATTTTGGGAAGAGCAAAGATGGCTGTGTACATGAGTAGACGAAATAAGGTTGAAGGATCTACAGATCATGTTGCTGTTTTTGTATTTGTCAAAATGTTGAAATCGCGTGTAAGAATAGACTTTAATTATTACAGTTTGATGAATGATCTTGGAAAATTTTCCAATATTTGGTGTCACAAGGATGTGCTCTGCTCTGTTGTTGAGAACAATCTAATTTTCAAGAGTGTGTTGATTTAATGTGATTTTATTTGAGTGTTGTTTTTTACAACTGTTTTAATAAAGTATTTGTAAAATTTCAAATTTCTCTCTCTCTCTCTCTCTCTCTCTCTCTCTCTCTCTCTCTCTCTGAAGCATGCACACTGGCACTTTAACTTCACTGAGCTGTGAGTTCTTGCACTGCAAACCAGGCAGGACTTTCATCTAGAGGGAATCAGTGAAAGACTCTAAAGTGTGTGTATGTTGGGAACATGTTGAGTTTATTCTTGGTGTGTTGAGGATTCTTTGTCTTACTTGTCTGTCTGTCTGTCTGTCTGTCTGTCTGTCTGTCTGTCTTTCCTTCTGTCTGTCTGTCTGTCTGTCTGTCTATCCTTCTGTCCGTCTGTCTGTCTGTCTGTCTGTCTATCCTTATGTCTGTCTGTCTGTCTTTCTATCCTTATTACTGTCTGTTTATCCTTCTGTCTGTTTATCCTTCTGTCTGTCTATCTGTCTATCCTTCTGTCCGTCTGTCTGTCTATCCTTCTGTCTGTCTGTCTATCCTTCTGTCTGTCTTTCTATCCTTCTGTCCATCTGTCTGTCTATCATTATGTCTGTTTGTCTGTCTGTCTATCCTTCTTTCTGTCTGTCTGTCTGTCTATCCTTATGTCTGTCTGTCTGTCTGTCTTTCTTTCCTTCTGTCTGTCTGTCTGTCTGTCTTTCTATTCTTCTGTCTGTCTGTCTGTCTATCCGTCCGTCTGTCTGTCTATCATTATGTTTGCCTGTCTGTCTATCTCTCTATCCTTCTGTCTGTCTTTCTATCCTTCTGTTTGCCTGTCTGTCTGTCAGTCTATCTATCCTTATTACTGTCTGTCTGTCTATCCTTCTGTCTGTCTGTCTATCCTTCTGTCTGTCTGTCTATCCTTCTGTCTGTCTGTCTATCCTTCTGTCTGTCTGTCTATCATCTGTCTATCATTCTGTCTGTCTGTCTGGCTGACTGTCCTTCTGTCTGTCTGTCCGTCTATCCTTCTGTCTGTCTGTCTATCCTTGTGTGTGTGTGTGTGTGTGTGTGTGTGTGCGTGAGAGAGTGTGTGTATTTTTTCCCCTTGTTTTAAGCATAAACTCACTTAATTTTGATACATTTTTCAGAAATCAAGACTTCATATCTTCAGTCATTTTGCTTCTTCTCGAGTAAATGTATCATGATTTAAAGCTACACTGTGTAATTGTTTAAGTTGATTCTTAGTCAAAAAACTTTGTTCTTTCAAAATTATATGTGCTCATTAATGTGTAATTACTTCCACCAACTAATCAAGTATTCTCGTAAGCATAGAATCTGTCATTTAGAATACATACGAGCGAGCCGCTCGAATGGCGGAAGCCATGTTGTGCCTCCATCTTGATTACTGAAATAATACGGCCACCGTATGAGTTAAAACGCCCTCAGAATGGGAGTTGGTAGTCATATACAATTTCACCACTAGATGGGAGAAAATCCTACACAGTGTAGCTTTAAGAATGATTAGATGTGTGTGCTGGAAAACGAGACAGAAACACTGAGGAAGAGCATCATCTCTGCAGTGGAGGTTCCATGTAACCTGTACATCATATTCCAGTTCCGGTTCAAGGAACAGATTTTAGTCAAATAAGATCAAGAAGCATCATGCTCAGTTTCACTGGCTCTTGTGTGTGTGTGAATAGAAAAGGAAGTATCCTCACAACTATGTTCCTTTTTAGAAAGAAATGGTATCTGTGAGGATTTTCAGTCAGGATTTATACCGTATCATAGTACTGTGACAGCTCTCATTAGAGTCACAAATGATTTGCTCTTATCATCCGATCGTAGTTGTATCTCGCTATTAGTGCTACTCGATCTTAGTGCTGCATTTGATACCATTGACCACACCATTATTTTAAATAGACTCGAAAATTATGTTGGCATTAGTGGAATTGCATTAGCATGGTTTAAATCATAATTATCTGATCGTTATCAGTTTGTAGCAGTAAATGAAGAGATGTCTTATCAATCAAAAGTTCAGTATGGCGTACCACAAGGCTCAGTACTAGGACCGTTGCTGTTCACTCTGTACATGCTACCCCCCCACACACACACACACACACACACACACACAGTACATGCTACCCTTAGGAGATATTATTAGGAAGCATGGCATTATTTTTCACTGTTATGCTGATGATACTCAGCTCTATATTTCTTCAAGCCCTGACGAAACTTGCCAATTCACAAAATGAACGGAATGCATAGCTGATATAAAAATTTGGATGACTAGTAATTTCCTACTACTTAATTCTGAAAAAACAGAGTTTCTAATGATTTGACCAAAAACCTCCACAGGTAATAACCTAGAATACTGTCTAACACTTCATGGCTGCTCTGTCAAGTCAAGTTAGGAACCTGTGTGTGTGTGTGTGTGTGTGTGTGTGTGTGTGTGTGTGTGTGTGTGTGTGTGTGTGTGTGTGTGTGTGTGTGTGTGTGTGTGTGTGTGTGTGTGTGTGTGTGTGTGTGTGTGTGTGTGTGTGTGCTCTTTGATACCAATCTCTCATTTGAAAGTCACGTGTCTAGTATCTGTAAAACCGCATTCTTCCATCTTAAAAATATATCTAAATTACGTCATATGCTCTCAATGAAAAATGCGGAAAAGTTAGTTCATGCGTTCATGACCTCAAGGCTAGATTATTGTAATGCTATTATGGGTGGTTGCCCTGCACGCTTAATAAACAAACTACAGCTGGTCCAAAACGCAGCCGCTAGAGTTCTTACCAGAACCAGGAAGTATGACCATATTAGCCCGGTTCTGTCAACACTGCATTGGCTCCCTATTAAACATCGTATACATTTTAAAATATTGCTGATTACTTGCAAAGCACTAAATGGTTTAGCTCCGCAGTACTTGTGCGAGCTCTTAACGCATTATACTCCTTCACGTCTATTGCGATTTCAAAACTCCGGCCAGTTGATAATCCTAGAATATCTAAATCGACTGCTGGCTGTAGATCCTTTTCCTATTTAGCACCAAAACTCTGGAACAATCTTCCTAACATTGTCCGGGAAGCAGACACAGTCTGTCAGTTCAAATCTAGACTAAAAACACATCTCTTTGGCTTAGCATACACATAACACATTATACATTCCTATTATTCAAATCAGTTAAATGATTTGCCATCATGACAGCCATTGGCACTGATCCTCCACAAACCCGTCTCCATCACGGTGTGATGACTCGTATCTTCAACCAGATGAACTGGATAATATTCTGATTGTCCCAAACCAATAACTTCTGACCTGTAATGCTGCCTGAATCATAATCATACAGGGGAGAGCCGGGACGATTGAAATGCGGGACGGATCAACCATTGAGATTTCCTTGAAAACCACTCACCTCATGTACGTCAAATTTTGTCAGCACGTACAGCACGCAATGCCGACCAGACCCGCGAAAACATTTCTTCTTTACGTAATGCCGTTTTGGAGTTAAAGCCGGAAAACTGTTTTTGAGTGCGGTAAGTGAATTCTTTCGTGCAGTACTTTTTTTGACTGACAAGTTGTATTTATTGTTTCATGTGCCATTGTAATGATAATACGGCAGGTGTATTAGTCCTGCAACACACCTTTAAGTGTGCATTATCAGAGTTTTTAGTTTAAGTGCAAAACAGGTTTAACTGGCAGGAGGCCCTGTCGGGACGGTTGAACAAGTGTTCATAATTTTGTTATGTTCATAATAACAGGCTATACAACTAGCAAACACTCAATATGACTCAAGGAAGAAATGTAAGAAAATGAATTGCAAACTGTCTGTCTTCGTAAAAATAGCCTATGAGATTACACAAAATGCGCATAGGCTTATTATTGCCTATTGTCTATTGGGCGACAGAGCAAAAATTGTTAATATGAACCTTTAAATTGAAATAAATTACAAAATATGTTTGTAACAATATGTACATAAGTTACTTGTCACGTATTGTTCTGTTGTAAACCTTTTTTTCTTCTTAGGTGTAGGAGACTCAGAAGTGAAGAACCAGGAGACGTTGGTAGTATCTTCAGCAGGATTCTTTATTGAGAACACGAGCTGTCGGTAGCTGTAGTCACCAAGTCTAAATTAAAGTAACTTTACATAGTATATTATAGGCATTTTAAGAGGAGGGACTTCTGGATTGTGGAGACAAATTCAAACAAAGCATGCAAATGTAGTACGAACACACCCTACTCTGAGGGCATTACCAATCCAATGGAATCAGCATAACTATTCAAATGCTGATAGTGGTCAGGAACTCTGGTTCCATGAGCCATCCCAGAGCCATTAAAGAAAGTCTCAGTGATCAGACTCATTTAACTTACAATGGAGAAAACAGGATTTGCCAGATTCTCTTGTGGAAACTGTTTCACAGCTGATATCATTTACCATCCTAACCTGAATTGCTAACTTCAACAAACAGAACTTTCTCTGTTTATATATGATAGTATTAGAAACTTAAATAAAACATTTAATGAATTTGTATTCCTTCAATTCCCCCTTTGGGAGTTCTAAATAACTCCCACATAATATTCAATTCAATTCAATTCAATTCAAATTTATTTGTATAGCGCTTTTCACAATACATATTGTTTCAAAGCAGCTTTACAGAAAGTGCATTTCAGAAATGTACGTAAAAAATACAGTTAGTTAATCATCATGTATTAATTTAGGGGATAACATATCGCCGGCGTTGAGTCGTCTCTTCATAGGCGTCGAGTCGTCTCATCGCAGGTGTTGGGGACTCTGAAGTCTCCGTGAGAGGCTGGATACAGACTGTAGCTGAAGAACGCTATTTACCTCGGGACGCTACAGCAGAAAAGCAGATGAACGCCCTCCCTCCTTTAGTGGATCTGGATATCCTAGGAATGACCAGAAGCCTCGAATTTAGGGATCTTAAAGAACGCGATGGATTGTAGGGCGATAGAAGGTCCATTAAATATACAGGAGCTAGACCATTTAGGGCTTTATAGGTCAGTAATAGTACTTTGTAATTGATACGGAACTTAATAGGTAACCAGTGCAGAGATGATAAAATTGGTGTTATATGATCATATTTTCTTGACCTAGTAAGAACTCTAGCAGCTGCATTTTGCACTAACTGTAGCTTGTTTATTGAGGATGTAGGACAACCAGCTAATAAAGCGTTACAGTAATCTAGTCTCGAGGTCATGAATGCATGAACTAACTTTTCTGCATCAGAAACAGATAGCATGTTACGTAGCTTAGCAATATTTCTAAGGTGAAAAAAGGCTGTTCTTGTAACATATGAAATATGATTTTCGAAAGACAAGTTGCGGTCTAGTATAACACCCAGGTCTTTTACTGTAGTGGATAAAGTAACTGGACATCCTTCTAAATTAAAGTTGTATTGTACGAGGTTTTGTGGGTAGTTTTTTGGACCAATAAGTAATACCTCCGTTTTATCTGAATTTAATAGCAGGAAATTACACGTCATCCAGCATTTTATATCTTTAAGACACTCTGTCAGTTTAGATAAGTTAGTGTTTTCATCTGGTCTTGATGAAATATATAATTGAGTGTCATCAGCATAACAGTGGAAATTAATTCCATGTTTTCTTATAATATTACCCAGTGGCAGCATATATATTGAGAATAGCAGAGGGCCTAACACCGATCCTTGCGCCACTCCATAGTCTACCGACGTTATCTTCGATTTTTCACCATTTAAACAGACAAAATGGTAACGGTCTGATAAGTACGATCTAAACCAGCTTAATGCCTGTCCCTGAACACTAGTGTAGTTTTGTAGTCGATCCAAGAGTATTTTATGATCTATAGTGTCGAACGCAGCGCTAAGATCGAGTAGAACTAGTATTGAGATACAGCCTTGGTCAGAAGCTAAGAGTAAATCATTTGTAATTTTAACTAGCGCAGTTTCTGTGCTATGATGCGGTCTGAATCCTGACTGAAATTTTTCATAGGTATCATTTTCTTGCAAGAAAGAGCACAATTGAGCGGACACAATTTTTTCTAGTATTTTAGATATAAATGGAAGATTTGAAATGGGTCTGTAATTTGCTAAGTTATTTTGATCTAGTTGCGGTTTCTTAATAATAGGTTTTATTACTGCCAGCTTAAATATTTTTGGAACATGACCTAAAGATAAAGACGAGTTAATAATATTGAGAAGAGGCTCTTCCACTACAGGTAACACTTCTTTCAGTAGTTTAGTGGGTATTGGGTCTAATAAACATGTTGTTGGTTTCGCTGCAAAGATAAGTTTATTTAGCTCTTCCTGTCCTATAGTTGTAAAGCGGTGTAGTTGTTCTTGAGGGGCGATAATTGTGGCTGAATCATAAGACACCATACAGGATTGTACATTTACAATTGTATTTCGGATGCTTTCTATTTTCTCATTGAAGTAATTCATAAAATCATTACAACTATACTGTAACGGAATATTTTGCTCTGGTGATGTCTGTTTATTTGTTAGTCTAGCCACGGTGTTAAATAAAAACCTTGGATTATTTTGGTTATTTTCTATTAGTTTGCGGAGATGCTCAGCCCTGGCTGCTTTTAGAGCCTTTTTATAACGTGACATACTGTCTTTCCACGCGATTCTAAAGACCTCTAAATTAGTTTGTTTCCATTTACGCTCTAAGTTACGAGTTTCTCTCTTGATAACATGTGTAGTACTATTGTACCATGGTGCTTTAGTTTTCTCTCTAACCTTTTTTAATCTAATTGGTGCAACAATATCTAATGTACTAGAGAAAATGGTGCTCAAACTGCTAGTCATTTCCTCTAGATCATCTGTTTGTTGGGGTTCACTGAGCAGCTGAGATAGATCAGGTAAGCTATTTGTGAATCTATCTATAGTGGTTGGAACGATTGTTCTGCCTGGTCGATAACGTGGCGCAACATGGCAAATTTCAGCAGTATGTAATATGCACGTTACCATACAATGATCAGTGAGATCGTCACTTTGCGCTATAATATCTATATCGGTTGGATTGGTTCCATATGATATAATTAAATCTAGTGTATGATTTAGACGATGAGTGGGACCACTGACGTTTTGCTTGACCCCAAATGAGTTTAATAAATCTGTAAACGCAGCCCCTAACGCATCATTTGTGTTATCTACGTGTATGTTAAAATCTCCAACAATTATTGCTTTATCGGCATTGACCAATAGATCTGAGAGAAAGTCTGAAAACTCTTTTAGGAAATCAGCATAGGGCCCTGGAGGTCTATATACGGTCGCTAAGGCTAGAGATAATAGGGATTTCTTTCTTACATCTAAGAGCGTAACATTTAGCACAAGTACTTCGAACGAATTAAACCTGTGACCTGTTTTCTGAGTAACATTTAGGATATCTCTATAGATTGTTGCAACACCGCCGCCACGACCGATCGGACGGGGCTCATGCTCATAACAGTATCCTGGCGGAGTAGACTCATTTAGAAATAATCATTTGGTTTAAGCCAGGTTTCAGTAAGGCACAGAACATCGAAATTATTATCTGTGACCATTTCATTTACAATAACCGCCTTAGGTGTGAGCGATCTAATGTTTAGAAGACCTAGTTTTAGAAATTCTTTTTGTTCACTGAGATTTAGATTTTCTGGTTTAATTACAATAAGATTTTTCCTAGATCCTAAACTAGATTTATTGTTTGGCCTCACTAGACGAGGAATAGACACAGTTTCTATATAATGTTCTACGCTACTTGTATCAATTAAGTTGGGACAGCAGAGATTGTGATTTGGACTTTGACTTACTAGTCAGATGGTGTGTAACGTCTTGGAGATGTTGTCCGACAGCACAGCCGCTCCGATTCTGCTGGGGTGCAGGCCATCAGCACGGTAGAGCCTAGGTCGCTCCCAGAACAGATTCCAATTATTTACAAAGAGCAGTTTCTGTTCATTACACCATGATATTAACCATTCATTTAGAGCAAATAGTCTACTGAACCTTTCTTGTCCTAGTCGGTACGTGGGAAGCGGTCCAGACACGATGATCGTTGCCTCAGGCGCTGTGCTGCGTACCGTCTCGATCAGGCTCCTGTAGTCCTTCTTCAGAACCTCCGTCTGCCGCAGCCGGATGTCGTTCGTTCCCGCGTGCAGCACCACAGCTCCGACGCGCTCGTCACCGTTCAGGATCTCGGGAACATGTGCAGCGACATCTAGAACACGAGCACCAGGAAAGCAGTGAGTGCGCACATTACCCTTACCTGAGGTAGCGCGGACATGACGGACGATGGAACTGCCGATGATCACGGCGTCGTCACGTTCCGACTCGCGAAGAGGGGAGAAGCGGTTCCGGGTGGAGATCTCGAAGACCGGGAGCGGTGGAGAGGTTCTTGGTCTGGTCCTGGCTCGTGTCTTCCGCTGAGGGATCACCCAGGGTCCATGGCTTTGTGTCGGTGCCGGAGTGAATGAAGCCAGAGATGATCGCGTCCTCCTGGGCAGAGAAACGCACGGAGTAGACGAAGTCGGAGTCAAAAAGTTACTAACCACTGACTTGTGAGCATCGGCGCGTGATGTTTCAAGCGCTGATCGCCGATCTCGCAGCTCGGCTTGCCTCTCTAGCAGACCACGGATCTGCTTCTCCACGGACTCCAGCTCCAACAGCACCGAATGCAGCTCGAATGTGTCCTCACCTGCACTCAGAGGTAGCGTTAGACACACATCCGATATATTCGCCATTATAACAGATGAACAGTAAATTAGTAGTGATACTACCAATATCACTAATAATTTAGGACTGAAATCCTGGATATAACCCGTATCCTTTCAGTGAAACGGGTGTAAAATCCGACGGTCGATTGGCGCGAGGCCACGCGTGAAATGCTAGCGGGCTAAAAGGCTAGTAGCTGGGGTTCGCAAAGTTGGATCTAAGTAGCGATATCAAAGCAATCCGATTGTTTTTTATAGGGAATAGTATCGAGGATAAGTTCACACGATATAAAAATAGAAAGTACTTGTTTATAAATGAGTGGTAAAGAAGAAAATCAAGGATTAATGAATCAATACGACGGAGCTCCAAACACAAACAATCACCGCACGCGCATCTGTATACATAATATACAAATTTAAACACTTAAAAGTTCATTCTTGTAACTTGAGTAAGTTACAGGCACATAGCTTGCTCTGTGTTGATGTTTCTGCAATTGCATGTTGACACAGAAACAAAACATGCAATTCCGTGAGTCTTTTCTGGTTGGAACTGTGATTTTCTCGTGATCACTCAAGTTTCTTAACCATGAAGACTTATCTTCAGTCATCTTGGTGTAATTATGCTGAAAGATCAAGAATGTCTTGTTGGACCACCATGTTTGGGCACAAGTGTGTCACATGTCTGTCCTGTCTTGTGTTGCACATGGGTGTTTGTTATGTTGTGCCATGTGCTGTTGATTGTTGTTCCCTCCCCCTCGTTATCTGATTAGTGTTTGAGTTTCTCCACCTGTTCCCTTTTGATTTGTTCCCTTTATAAGCCTCCTCATTATTTGCAGTCTGTGTCGGTTCGTTGTATTGTCAGATGTTTCTCTGTTCCTGGTTGGTGTTCCCTGTATTTCGTTACCCAGTGTTTGTTTCATGTTCATTTATTATGTTTTCCCCCTCGTGGGTTTTTGATTTGTGTTTGTTCTATTTTTTGTAAATAAACCTTCCTTGTTTTTGCACTTGAGTTCTCCCTCTCCTTTTCCTGTTGCCCCGTGACAGAACGAACCGACCAATTTTGAACTCAGCAGCAGGAAGGTTTATTTATTTATTTATTTATTTTTCTCTCTCTCTGTTCCTGCATGGATGACATGTATATGGACGACGATTATCTGGATTGCCCGGACTACGTCATCTCCACATTTGGAGCAACCCAGTTCCGTCCTATCGGCGAGGACCTAAGGACTCGGCCCGGTAGGAAATTCGAAGGAATGAACATCTTCCAAGCGTTCGCTTTAGTGGCTCATCAAAGGGAGGAGTCGGAGCGCTTGGCCAGGGTTGCTGAGTCCCGTGGAGGTCACAGGAGAGATTTTCGGGGGACCCGCCAGGCAATCTTTCGTGGGACCCGGGGAGGTTGTAAAGGAGGAGGAGGTGGTCGAGAGGAGGGTCAACATCACTCTCCATCCTGGCCTCCGTACAATCCCACACCAGTGGTGGGCAGTTCAGAGCCGGCTCATCACCGTCATAGACGGAGGAGAGGAAAACCATCTGCCCAGCGAGAGACTGCTCACGTCCCGTCTGCCCAGCGAGAGACTGCTCACGTCCCGTCTGCCCAGCGAGAGACTGCTCACGTCCCGTCTGCCCAGCGAGAGACTGCTCACGTCCCGTCTGCCCAGCGAGAGACTGCTCACGTCCCGTCTGCCCAGCGAGAGACTGCTCACGTCCCGTCTGCCCAGCGAGAGACTGCTCACGTCCCGTCTGCCCAGCGAGAGACTGCTCACGTCCCGTCTGCCCAGCGAGAGACTGCTCACGTCCCGTCTGCCCAGCGAGAGACTGCCCACGTCCCGTCTGCCCAGCGAGAGACTGCCCACGTCCCGTCTGCCCAGCGAGAGACTGCCCACGTCCCGTCTGCCCAGCGAGAGACTGCCCACGTCCCGTCTGCCCAGCGAGAGACTGCCCACGTCCCGTCTGCCCAGCGAGAGACTGCCCACGTCCCGTCTGCCCAGCGAGAGACTGTCCACGTCCTGTCTGCCTTCCTGAGCCAGGGCTATCTGGAGCGGCTGGCTCGGATATTGGAGAAGCCGGTATCCGGCGTTTCGGAGCTGAACCCAGTGTCTGTCCCCGAGCCGGTGCCTGTTCCTGAGCCGGAGGCAGAGCCGGTACCTGTTCCTGAGCCGGAGGCAGAGCCAGTGCCCGTTCCAGAGCTGGAGGCAGAACCATTGCCGGTTCCAGAGCTGGATGCAGAGCCATTGCCGGCTCCAGAGCCGAAGGCAGAGCCAATGCCGGTTCCAGAGCCGGAGGCAGAGCCAGTACCCGTTCCAGAGCCGGAGGCAGAGCCAGTGCTGTCTGCCTTTTTGGATCTGGAATATCTGGAGCGTCTGGTTCGGATCCTAGACAGGCCCATGTCTGCTGTTCCAGAGCCGGAGCTAGTGTCTGCTGTTCCAGAGCCGGAGGCAGAGCCAATGCCTGTTCCAGAGCCGGAGGCAGAGCCAATGCCTGTTCCAGAGCCTGTTCCAGAGCCAGTGCCTGTTCCAGAGCCAGAGCCTGTGTTTGTGTCTGTGTTTGTGTCTGTCCTTGTGACTGTTTTTGTTCTAGTGTCTGTCCCTGAGCCGGTGCCTGTCCCTGAGCCGGTGCCTGTCCCTGAGCCGGTGCCTGTCCCTGAGCCGGTGCCTGTCCCTGAGCCGGTGCCTGTCCCTGAGCCGGTGCCTGTCCCTGAGCCGGTGCCTGTCCCCGAGCCGGTACCTGTCCCTGAACCGGTGGTTGTCCCTGAGCCGGTATCTGTCCCTGAACCGGTGCCTGTCCCTGAACCGGTATCTGTCCCTGAGCCGGTGCCTGTCTCAGAGCCTGTGTTCGGCCCTGAACTGGAAGATATGTTTGTGTCTGTATTTGTTTCTGTTATGTTGACTGTTTCTGTTTTAGTATCTGTCCCTGAGCCAGTGTCTGTCCCTGTCCCTGAGCCTGTGTTGATCCCAGAGACTGTGTTTGCCCCTGAGCCGGGGTCGGTCCCAAAGCCTGAGCCTGTGTCTATCCCAGAGTCTGAGCCTGTGCCTGTCCCAGAGCCTGAACCGAGGTCTACTGTCCCAGAGCCTGAACCGAGGCCTACACCGCCCTGGCCGCCTGAAAGGTCTGCACCACCCTGGCCACCTGAAAGGCCTGCTCCGCCCTGGCCACCCGAAGGGTCTTCACCGCCCTGGCCACCCGAAGGGTCTTCACCGCCCTGGCCACCTGAAAGGTCTTCACCGCCCTGGCCACCTGAAGGGTCTGATCCGCCCTGGCCACTTGAAAGGTCTTCACCGCCCTGGCCACCTGAAGGGGCTGATCCGCCCAGACCGCCTGAAAGGTCTTCACCGCCCTGGCCACCTGAAGGGTCTGATCCGCCCTGGCCACTTGAAAGGTCTTCACCGCCCTGGCCACCTGAAGGGGCTGATCCGCCCAGACCGCCCGAAGGTTCTTCACCACCATGGCCGCCCGAGGCTTCTTCGCCGCCCTGGCCGCCCGATGAACTCTGTGTTTCTCCCTCACCACCCTATGGACTCTGTGTTTCTCCCTCACCACCCTTTGGACTCTGTGTTTTTCCCTCACCGGCCTATGGACTCTCTGTTTCGCCCTGGCCGCCCGATGTCCCTGTCCCGCCCTGGTCTGTCCCTCCCGTTCCGCCTGATGTTTCCTTCCTGCCCCGCCCTAGGCTCATGGAGCGTCTGGTAGCCGCTCCGTAGGGAGGGGGTTATGTCACATGTCTGTCCTGTCTTGTGTTGCACATGGGTGTTTGTTATGTTGTGCCATGTGCTGTTGATTGTTGTTCCCTCCCCCTCGTTATCTGATTAGTGTTTGAGTTTCTCCACCTGTTCCCTTTTGATTTGTTCCCTTTATAAGCCTCCTCATGTTTGCAGTCTGTGTCGGTTCGTTGTATTGTCAGATGTTTCTCTGTTCCTGGTTGGTGTTCCCTGTATTTCGTTACCCAGTGTTTGTTTCATGTTCATTTATTATGTTTTCCCCCTCGTGGGTTTTTGATTTGTGTTTGTTCTATTTTTTGTAAATAAACCTTCCTTGTTTTTGCACTTGAGTTCTCCCTCTCCTTTTCCTGTTGCCCCGTGACAAAGTGAGTCCTGGAATGCAGTCATCTTCGGATGTGACGTGCAAACGTTCTTTCCAGCAAACAAGGCGTTTTTGACATATTCATCAGCTCTAAGAATATGTTGTTTCTGGAGTCCGGACTTTGTGCGATCTTTATGATGTGTAGTAGTAGGACAATCTTGATCATGTCGATGGATGACTGAAGGTTTCGTCGTCTCTGCGTTGTGTATTTTTTTTTTTCTTTTGTGATAGTTGGCTCGGAAGTCGTCTAGTTGTTTCTTGAGGTTATGTCTTCATACGCAGACGAGGAGGTCGGGGCGTATGGGTCTCAGGTCAGCAAGTGGTACCTGCACAGAGGAAGAGGGAAAACAAAAGACAGGAGAGCAGTATTTGTTCAAACACTAGGGTTGTAAACTTTTTCCCGTGTCTGCTATTTTTGTTCCTTCTTTCCCTATTTTCTGAATTATTTTGACACCTAAATAGAACCAGTGAGGTAAGGATGGGCTAGTGGATGGGGAAGGCTATGAGAGAGTCTTCACTGCTAGGGTTGGCCCCCGACGCCTGTTGCAATCGGTTCTTCCCTGGGCTCCTCACTGTTCCGTGTCCTGTCATTTCCCTGTGGGAGGGGGAGCAACTTTTACAGTGTGACACAATGAGTCCAGTTTATCCTGACACAATACTGCAACTACTTTAATTAACATCACTTGATGTACCATTTAGGCTCTAATAGCTTGCAACATTCTAGAGATTTCTTTGGCTACCTGTCCTGTGACGTGTGTAATCTTCATCTGAGTTATTTCTCCTTCATCCTCTAACAACTTCAGTCATAGTAGACATCATACATGAGGATGAAACAATATTCGGCATTATTGTGGACACTGCATGAGGGCATTTTACGTTTACAGTCTGACCTAACACTATTAATGATGAAAGGCCTGTGCTGTAAAATAACATTTAAGGCTGTGAGTCTACTTTAACCAGTGTCCCCCAAAGGAAAAACTGAGATAGTCACTTTCCTTTTGTTCTATTAAACAAAAATAAGTCTTTTATCTCTGTTGTAAGTTACTGGGGAGAATTAAGCACTCACAGCACAAATGGTTAGCACCTCAACATGTTGCCCCACCCGTTTAATGACGTGGGGAGGGGCTGCTTCAAATTAGCAAGCAGATTGAGTAGTAGCTTAGCAACATTATTAACCTCAATAAAGTTCTTTTTGCTTTTCCTACACTCTTTTCTCCAGTGTCCAGGCTTACCACAGTAATAACAACTGCCCTCTCTCTTAGGACATTTACGTTTCTGTTGGTTCTCTGTGTTGACCTTAAAGGATGCTGCTGCAATGTTTACTCTCTCTTTAACATCAGAATCTCTTTCCCAAGTAGCTAACCTGTCTAGGTTACTTTGCAGGGTACTGGTAGCCCATGTGACGTCTAAGAAAGGCAATGCATTTCTATGCTCTGACAAAAGACCATCATACCATGTGCGAACTAATGGCCCATTGTCATTTAACACCTTCTCTGAAGTGTCTGCTATGCCACTGTAAGTTACAGCTGACTGACAAAATCTTTGAGTGTACTCACTAACATTCTCATGTTTCTTCTGTACACAACTAGTGATCTTTGACCAGTCCATGTTTGGTCCAACAATGTTTTTCAATGCTTTCAGAACTCCCTCTCTCAGTTTATCTTTTCTGGCATGTTGTAGTTCAGAAGTAACAGCAGACTCAAAACTGTTGAATTCAGATTCAGTTAGAATTTGTGACATCAGCTGTGTGACTTCTGCCAATGACATGTCATAAAGACGCATTTTACTGATCAATGCCCTTCTAAACTCAGAAAAATTTCTTTGCACTGATGGCAAATTTTCAGCGATTCTCTCGATTTCTTTAGGACCTAAAGATAATTTGACTGCTTGTTGCTGCAGTATGGGGGTTACAGATTGAACAGATTCAATGCCTTTTGCCCTAGTCTGAGCCTTTTGTCTTGCTCCACACACTTCAAATGCATTTACATCTTTATCTATCAAACCAGAATTTCTAGTGTTTTCTAGTCTACAGAAAGACTGTAAATCAGGATAGCTTTCATCTGACTGTTGGTCTTCAGAGTCACATTTGGTTGAGGCCTGATTATGGCTCACCTTTGTCTTGAAACAGGACACTTGAGTCTGTAATTGTTTGTTTTGTTCATTTAACTTATCAATACACCTAGTTTGTTCTTGTGCAATGGATAAGCTATATTCTCTATGGCAACAGATTATGCCTTTCATGTTTTTCTTTCTGATACATGCACCTAACACCTTCTTGCATTCTTCAATAGACCAAACTTTGTCTGGATCAATACCAAATTTCTTTGTCAAATCCAATCTAACTGACTCAGTCACTATGGAGTCTATTTTCTCTCCTAACAATGACTTGAACTCACTGTCTGTCCATAAAGGGCTTGCTAATCCACGTTTCTCAGTAGTTGGAATAAGTCTAGCATTCTTCCTAACCATTTTGTGGATTTCTTTGTTACCAACTTAATAAAAAAAAAAAAAACTTCTCTCTATTATCTACAACAGAGGGTACAATCTTATTAGCACATGATGCTAAACAAACAAACACTAAAACTTCTCTGTTCAAAACAGAGGCTACACTTGTTAACACAGATCAAACTATTGTTAACCTTCCTTGGCAGAGCAAAGGGTAACACAAATTACTAGCACTATTCAGAGGATAAAACCAAAATATTATTAGCACGTAATGCTAACCTTCTCTGTGACCAGAGGGTAACCAAACCAATATATTAACACGTAATGTTAAAACTTCCCTGCCTGACAAAAACAGAGGATATCTTTCATCTCTAAAAGCAAACTTTTAAAGGGTAACTTTAGTTAGCAAACTCTACAGCTGTTTGTTAACTTCTTCTCTGATGGCGCAGAGGAATAACAGATTTTTTTTTTACTGGTTTTTCAACGGTTCTTTGAATGGAGTGAAACTCACCAAATTTTTGTTGTATAGAAAGATTCCGCCTGGAAATCTTGGTTCAGCTTGAAGTTTTCAATCTGGAGGAAGCTGGAAAGATTCAGTCTGGCAATCTTTGTTTAGCTGGATGTTTCAAAATTCAGTCTGGAGACTCAGTCAGCTTTGTTGAGATCTTTCAGCTTTGAAGTTTCAAAAGTTTATTCTTTGTTGAGTTTCAGTTTCTCCATCCGGGTCACGGCACCATCTGTTGTAAACCTTTTTTCTTCTTAAGTGTAGGAGACTCAGACGTGAAGAACCAGGAGACGTTGGTAGTATCTTCAGCAGGATTCTTTATTGAGAACACGAGCTGTCGGTAGCTGTAGTCACCAAGTCTAAATTAAAGTAACTTTACATAGTATATTATAGGCATTTTAAGAGGAGGGACTTCTGGATTGTGGAGACAAATTCAAACAAAGCATGCAAATGTAGTACGAACACACCCTACTCTGAGGGCATTACCAATCCAATGGAATCAGCATAACTATTCAAATGCTGATAGTGGTCAGGAACTCTGGTTCCATGAGCCATCCCAGAGCCATTAAAGAAAGTCTTAGTGATCAGACTCATTTAACTTACAATGGAGAAAACAGGATTTGCCAGATTCTCTTGTGGAAACTGTTTCACAGCTGATATCATTTACCATCCTAACCTGAATTGCTAACTTCAACAAACAGAACTTTCTCTGTTTATATATGATAGTATTAGAAACTTAAATAAAACATTTAATGAATTTGTATTCCTTCAGTTCATAAAAACAAGCATTAGATGAATAGTTGCCGTTTAAACTGTTTCATCCGTCCTTTCATTAAATTAGACTAAATTAGGTCATTCGTGTTTTTCCTGACTTCTTTCAGTTTTGTTAAAAGTGTTACACTTCCACTTGGCAACATAACGTACTCGGTTACTAACGTAACCTTGGTTCTCTCTAGAGAGGGAATATCTTACGCTATGGGGAAAACCTCTTTTCCACGAGATATTGAAGCCAAAAATTATCCTTAATTTTGAATTAATGTAAAACGCTGTGCAGCAGCATGCAGACATAGGCAGGACAGCTCGCACGCCTATTGGCTGCCCTGCGGCAACAGCAGCAGCCTATCGAGAGCGGCGCTGCGTGACACATATCCAATTGGGGCATTTCGCGCCCTTTTCTTCACGTCCCGCCAGAAAGGGTGTGGTCTCGCCCTGTAAAAATAGCTCGATAAGGCTGGTACACTGGTTTTCATCGCCGAAGCGAACCAGAGCTGTGAATGCACGGCAAGATACGCAGTACTCGTTCCCTCTCTAGAGAGAACCAAGGTTACGTTAGTAACCGAGTACGTTCTCTTACGAGAGTATCTCTCGTACTGCGTAATATCTTACGCTATGGGGAACACAATGCAAAACGCCGTGCGTACTGGGATCCGACATCAAAGTCCCAAGGGCAGTAGCCCGGGGCTCATGCAGTGCATAATCACCATAGACGAATGGGACACCTTTCATGACTTCCAAAACCGTAGAAAGGTCCCACACAGGGACTGAGGGGGGTCTGGGAGGATTCAGCCTCCGAGCTCCCCTGAGGAATCGCACGACCAGGTCGTTTTCCCCAGTGACTGGCCAGACGTCGGTTTTGCAAACGCCGCTATGGCCGCCACGTATACTTTGAGCGTGGATGGGGTTCTGCCCTTATCCAGCAGCTCCTGAAGGAAGGAGAGCACTTCCGTGACCCCGCAGTCTGCGGGTGAAAAGCCCTGAGCTTGACACCAGGCAGAGAACAGTGACCACTTTGAGGAATAGAGCCGTCTAGTAGACGGGCTCTAGCCTGCTTGATTGTATTTAACACTCCCTCTGGGAGGTTAGCGGGTACCCGTTGATGGCCCATGCATGTAGGGACCATAGTTGCGGGCGAGGATGCCAAATCGAGCCCTTGGCCTGAGAGAGGAGGTCTTTCCTCAACGGTATTGGCCACGGGGCAGTGCTGATCAGCCACATCAGGACTGGGAACCAAGTCTGGTTCGGCCAGAGCGGAGCCACAAGCAGCACTGGGCATCTGTTTTCCCTGATTCGTTCCAGCACATGAGGCAGGAGCGAGACGGGGGGAAAAGCATAGAGGGGACAGCGGGGCCAGACGTGGGCCAGCGCGTCCTCGCTCTTGGAGAAATATTTCGGACAGTGAGCGTTCTCGTGGGACGCGAACAGGTCCACCTGCGCTTTGCCGAATGTCTCCCACAGCAGTTGGATCGTCTGCGGTTGCAGCGACCATTCCCCTGCTGGGACATTGTTTCTGGACAGTCTGTCTGGTCCCAGATTCAGGTGACCAGGCACATGCGCTGCTCTCAGTGAAAGCAGGTTGTGCTGAGCCCAGACCAGGAGGCGTTCCGTTAGCCTGTAAAGGTTTCGGGACCTGATGCCGCCCTGGCGATTTATGTATGCCACAACTGACATGTTGTCCGAACGGACCAAGACATGGTGACTTTTTATCTGGGGACAGAAGCGCCGTAGCGCGTTGTCAACTGCCATCATTTCACGACAGTTTATATGTTGGAGCTTTTCCCGTGCTGACCACTGGCCAAAGAACGGTCTGCCCTCTAGCAGCGCTCCCCATCCCAAGGTGGAGGCGTCTGTGGACACCACCTTCACACTCGAGGGAGTCCCCAGACTCACACCTGACTGATACCAGTCGGTTACTTTCCAAGGTTCCAGAGATGAAACGCATTCTAGATCGACCCGGAGGCGAAACCGGCCAGCAGTCCATGCCCGGGGCGGAACTCGCGCTTTCAGCCACAGCTGCAGTGGGCGCATGCGAAGCAGACCCAGCTGGAGTACTGAAGCTGCTGAGGCCATGAGGCCCAGCATTTTCTGAAACCTTTTGAGCTGGACGATTGAGCCGCGGCGGAAGAATTTCACGGCACGCTGAAAGTCCAGCTCGCGCTCTGGCGACAGACGCGCTGTCATGGATAGCGAATCCAGCACTGTTCCCAGAAAAGAAATTTTCTGGCTGGGAGACAGCGAACTTTTCGCCCCAATTGACTGTGAGACCCAGGTTCTCGAGATGCTCAAGTAATGTGGTCATGTGTTCTATGAGCTCTGATTGTATCGAGCTAGAATCAGCCAATCGTCCAAGTAGTTCAAAATTCGCTTGCCCTGGAGACTCAGGGGTGCGAGAGCCGTGTCCATGCACTTCGTAAATGTACGTGGTGCCAGGGACAGGCCAAACGGCAGGACTTTGTATTGGTATGCCTGGCCCTCGAAGGCGAATCTCAAGAATCGCCTGTGACGCGACGCTATTTGTATTTGAAAATAGGCGTCTTTCAGATCTATTGACATAAACCAGTCCTCCTGGCGAACTTGCGCGAGGATTTTCCTGGTTGTAATCATTCTGAACTGGCGCTTCGTGAGTGCTCTGTTCAGCTGTCGCAGATCTAGAATGGGTCTGAGACCCCAGTCTTTTTTCGGTACCAGAAAATACCTGCTGTAAAGACCCCCTTTGCTCTGAGCCTGAGATAAAGGTTCTATAGCCCCTTTGCTCAGTAGTTTCGCTATCTCGGCTCGAAGTAGATGAGATACTCCGTTTTTTACCGTCGTTTCGACTTCCGCCGCGCAACGGCGGGGGCGTCGAGCGAACTGCAGCGAATAGCCTCTTTTTATAGTCTTCAGCACCCATTCTGATACCCCGGGAAGCTTCGCCCACGCATCTGCGTGAATAGCTAGAGGTAGAATGAAAATCTGGGCTCTGGCCGCGGCATAACGGCGGCCGGAGAGCTCCGGTGTGCTGGGAAATAAACACTGTGTTTGCAGTGAGCGAGGCGGGGGTGCGCTGATCACAGCGGGCAGCCCGGCCGCGCTCAGCTTCTCTCTGACAGGTTGTGGAGAGAATGCGAGCGGGACGAGCCCCGTAGGGTTCGGCATGTCTGTGAGGGAATGTGGGCTCGGGATAGCGGGCACACTCACTGCACTGGGAACACTGTCGGCTCGCGCCGACTGAGAATGTGTTGGTTTTGTTTTTACAGAAACCGTGGGACATGCTTCGTGTAGTGTTTGTGGGCACTGTGTTGTGGGCACGTACACTACATTTATTGCACAATCGACATGAGTCGATTTTATTTGTGCTAGCCCTGTATTGTGGCGGGCTGTGTCTGTGTGTGGGAATGGGCACTGAGACGTGGGCATTCTTACAACACTTATAACACCATCGGCCGTGGCCGGAATTCCATAAAATACACTCTTTTTGGGATTTATCTTGGTCGCCGTAAAGCTGGCGTTTGTGTGCATGCAAGCGGGCTGTGGTACCAGCTTGTTTACTGCAAAATACACTGGAACAGTCACATTGTTTGGAACTGAACGAGCGAGAAGTTTCGGTAGAGTCTGGCCGCGGCGAGAGTTAAACACCCTGGGCCTTAGCTGACTATATGTGTGTTGGTTTATTTTACAGAAAACATGGCAAATGCAGTGTGTAGTGTTTGTGGGCACTGGGTTGTGGGCACATTCACTATAATTAATGCACATGAGTCGAACTCATTTGTGCGAGCCCTGCACTTTGGCGGGCTGTGTTTGTGTGTAGAAATGAACACTGGGCTGTGGCATTTTTAATACAATCATAACACCATCGGCTGTGGCCGGAATACCAGAAAATACACTGCTTACATGATTTTTCTGGGTCGCTGTGGAAACGGCATTTGTGTGCAGGCAAGCGGGCCATGGTACCTGGCTTGTTTACTGCAAAATACACTGGAACAGTCGCATTTTCTCGGAACTGAACGAGTGAAAAGTTTGGGTGTAAGTTTGGCTGCGGCGAGACTAAATTTTTATCTGCTGCGAGAGCTGGGCTCGAACACAGGTCTCCCGTGCGAAAGCTTTGGGTTTCGCCACTGAGCCACAGGGGGAAACGACAAAAGCTTAAAATAGCCCGAGCGTATAAAGAGCGTCATCACAGTTTTGTGTGTGTCGGCGTTTGTTTGCAGGCGTGCGTGTTATACAACAGGCTCACCGCTGCAATATTGACATTTTCAGCCGCTCAAACTAAGAGGAGCTGAGAAATGTTTGAGAGATGGAGATTGGTCCGGCCTCTGCGGGACTAAAAACACACTCTTTCCTCATTTCGCCGGTGACGCATGCCCACGGGGGGCGGGGGCGGGGTAGCTTTCTTATAACGTAAAGAAAGTTAGCCGCGGTTTTGAAGCTGGCCTTCTCTACAGATGCAGCTATCTCGTCGTCATTAATGGCGGAAGCAGCGGCGCACGGCGGCCGTTGTCCGTCAGCGAGCGACTCGAGTGAAGCTGGCGGGCGAACCAGCAAGCTATCACGGGCTGGAGAAGGCTCGGGGCTGTTTCGTCGACCTCAATGGCGGAAGCGGCGGCAGACGGTGGCCGCTGTCCGTCGGTGAGGGACTCGAGCGATGCCGGCGAAGCTGGCGGGTGAACCGGCGAGCTTTGGCGGGCAGGAGAAGGCTCGGGGCCGCGCTGGGCACGGCACTTTTACGGCGCGGCGCTACAGCGGGCTGAAGTGCAGGCTCTGAGAAAGATGCCAGGCGAGTCCTCAGAGTCACCATAGGCAGTAGCTCACAGTGAGGGCATCCGCCGTCGACGAGAGCGAGAGCCGCATGATCCTCACCCAGGCAGGAAACGCAGATGACATGACGGTCCCCGTCGCTGAGTGTGGCTCGGCACGAGCCGCAGGATCTTTGCATCTTGAAAAAGACGCAGCTCTTTTAGCAGAGAGAGAGACAGTGAAAAAATTCGCAGCGGCGAACACACACACACAGTTTGAAAGGATATAACGCCGGAAAGCGTAGCAGGTACGGCGGCTAAAGGCTGCGATGCCAGCGACTTCAGACTCAATGGCTCGTCCCCCTGTGTGCTTTTCCTCAGACGGCGTGGCTTCTCACTCCGGATCCAGCGATGCGTGATGCTTCGCTGACGAGATGAAAATCAGTTTACCAGCCTTATCGAGCTATATTTACAGGGCGAGACCACGCCCTTTCCGGCGGGACGTGACGAAATGGGCGCGAAATGCCCCCATTGGATATGTGTCGTGACTCTCTCGATAGGCTGCTGCTGTTGCCGCATGGCAGCCAATAGGCGCGCGAGCTGTCCTGCCTATGTCTGCATGCTGC
>JAPDVR010000011.1:1490769-1500769 GCA_026230005.1 Gila orcuttii
ATGTACATCCAACTAAAACGTTTCAGAAAAACATTCCATGAACGATGTATAAATAATGTTTTTGTTCTAACGTTTCCAGATAACACTGATCGAACGTTCTATTAACATAAACATAAAATGGCCATTTTTCTTCTGTAATGTGACGCATTTCTGAGTAAATCAGAATATTAAATGAGAATAAATGGGACTTTTGGGATTTTCTCCATGAATAATTGTGTAAAGGTTGATCAATAAGAGTGATTGATGATTTCAACTGAAGGAAAGTCGTTTCTGAGGGAGAGTGAAAGATTATTAAGACATTTATTTCTGTAGAATAACGTCACTGATGAATTATTGATTCAACAATACGAGCAGGAACATGAATTAAGACCATAAATCGTGTCTTTTTGTCTTTCTACACGTACACCAACACTGAAATCTGCTCCTAATTATGTCAGTTTAATGTTAATGCTAAATGTTAACCTAAAAGGTTGTGAAAATACTTATAAATCAATGTTGAAATTTATTCCACCCAGTTAAAAAATGTTGAAACATGGTGACATCAACATTGATTTGATTTTCAAAACTAAGACAAAATTCAACAGTGATTTAATCTCGATCCAAGAGATTCCCAGCAAACAGCTAACGAACAGAATGTCAAGGTTTTCTCAAAGTTATGATCAGACGTTCTTCCAGTAACATTAATGTAACGTTCGTTCAAAGTTATCTGGTCTATAATAATGTTAATAATCAAAACATTAGCACAAAAACATTATTTATACATCATTCATGGAGTGTTTTTTTCTGAAACCTTTTAGTTGGACGTTCATCAAGTTCAACTACTTGCAATTTCATAATATAATGCAAATATTTGGATTGAGTTTGGGTGACAAAATCACTGTGTGTGTGTGTGTGTGTGTGTGTGTGTGTGTGTGTGTGTGTGTGTGTGTGTGTGTGTGTGTGTGTGTGTGTGTGAGAGAGACAGAGAGAGAATGTTTTGTAACATTATAAATGTCTTTAATGTCACTTTTCATCAATTTAATACAATAATTATTGCTGAATAAAAGCAATAATTTATTTTTAATTTCTTACTGACCCCAAACTTTTGAATGCTAGCGTACAGGAGGAGAGCGTCGATGGACATGCAGAGTAAAAAATGAACGTTTGTGTTTGAAGACATTATTGTAGAATATCTTGACCAGCACAGAATCAGCATAAACCCCTCTGAACCCGGTAAACACACACACACACACACACACACACACACACACACACACACACACCTGCTAATGCTGCACTAAAGCCTTCTGCTCTCTTTAGTCTTTAATTGTTTCACTGACAGTCATTGTGCTCAGATAATGAACGGGTCTAATCTCACTCACACATTCCTCAGCCTGTGTGTGTGTGTGTGTGTGTGTGTGTGTGTGTGTTTTCTTTTGTCCTTTATTCTTTTATGGTCTTTCAGACGCTGCCCAGGCAACGAAGAGCCGAGCCCATATTGAACTCTGTGTGTGTGTGTGTGTGTGTGTGTGTGTGTGTGTGTGTGTGTGTGTGTGTGTGTGTGTGTGTGTGTGTGTGTGTGTGTGTGTGTGTGTGTGTGTGTGTGTGTGTGTGTGTGTGCATTAAAAACCTAAACCGCATCATCAAACGAGGCGTCTCTGCATCTCTTTTTTGGTTGTAAATGTCAGTAAAGATAATAATGCACAGAACTCAGGAGTAAATTATAGGAAGAGTGTTTAGACCGTAATGGATGAAAGATGTGAAGCTCGGTGACTTTTACCTGCAGAAAGAGGAAAACAGTCTGACGCATGAAAGATCCACACAAACAGAGCATCAGTCCTTATGTAATCTGTGATTTATGTTCATATGATGTTTCTCAAATGTTTGTCTACACTTTGGACACTAAAATTCAATTCAATCAACATAGACTTTCAAGATGGACTTATTTTACTTTAAGTGTGTCTCAAATCATACAGTTATATTGCGACATAGATATGCATTGATACCAGCCAGCAGTGACCAAATCATAAAATGACTGATCAAAGTGCTCATGATTTTTGTGGCAAGACTGTTTGAGATATTTGAGAGCGTCTCCAAAAGCAGCAGCATCAAAATAGACCAGAATATGAGGCAGAATAATGATGCAGTGCCTTTGATTTCAGCGTCCAGATGCTCATAATTGGTGTCGCTCAGTCAGAGGATGACATCTAGACTTGATCTATAGCCTATATTAAATCTCTGACTGATACAAAAAGCCTGTGTTTTCTTCCTGAGCTCCTAATCGAGTGTTTTTACCTCGAGACACGTCCGTCTGCGCCGCTGCCGCTGATAATTATCCGGTGTTATAAGTGTGTGTTGCAGAGATGGTGAACAAACGGTACATCATCCATAATCAAAGGCCTTTCTTCATCCCTGACGCTCGTTGTGACCCGGTCGAGGTCCAGAAACACGAGATCATGTACCGTAGACGTGCTTCTGTGCCGCTGCGCTTAACCACCATTAAGATGACAGTAAACATTTAAGTCTTGTTTTTTTTTACTGTATTATTGTATTAAAGGAGTTATTCACTCACCCAGCTAACAAATGTGTTCTTCTAAGAATGTTCTGCTTTCCTTAGTTCCCATTACGGTCATAAATATTAATTCATAGACTTCTCTTTAGCGGTTTCAATGGGCCGCAATACGTAAGCCGTCCGCCATATTGGAACAGTTAAAGCCGTGATTAAGTCGACCGAGGCGTTGTTTGACTGTTTAACTGCTTACACACAAAATCCCTACTTGTCACACAATTCCTGAAACCTGACACTCAAACACCAGAACACACCAAATCTGCAAAACTATACACTAATTCTCGCTTTAGGTTTTAAAAAACTGTATGTATATGAATAAATTAGGCATTTTATATAGGGTTCGGGCAAAGGTGTTTGCAACGTAAGACAAATGTTTGTGATATTTTGTGATATATGCAAGAGATGTGAGGCATTTTGCATTTTGTTTGTGCAATTCTTGGATTTGTGTGTAAAGTTAAAAAAAAAAAAAAAAAGAGGCAAAGTTTTGTGTACGCAATTGATAAAAACTTTAAGAAGGGTTTTGGTGGATCGGATCACAAGTGGACGGCGCTAAAACGCTTCGAGCTTGTTCACTTTAAACACTTCGAACAGCCACTAAAGACCGTCTAGTCTCCGTCTACTGCCCTAATGAGTAAACATTATAGAAGCTTGTTAGACAGACGGGATTTAAACTTTGTTGGCTGGAGACCAAAGTTTGGTTTGAAGATGAAAAACGTACCAAGCAAAATGTTCTCTTACCATTTCTGATTTCTAACACACACACTCACAGCGTTCAGCGGGAACGCTGAAACGAAAGCTGATGCTCTCTGTGTGTTCACGTATGAATACATTTAACCACGCAAAGACCCTCCTCTCGAAGAAATCAGGACCGAAGTGGGTGAAAGTGGACAAAAGAGACGGATTAAAACACCAGCTGTAAACAGGGCCTGAGTGTCTGCAGCTGTATTTAGACGCATGAATATCTATATGAAATAGACTTCAGCAGATGATTTTCTGTATGTATACATATCTATGATTGAGTTATCATTCAAAACAGCCTCTTTTTTAAATGTTTCGATAAAACAATCTTGATTAAATGAACGTTAAAGGAACATTACATTGTATCATTCTTCAAACCTTATGGAACGTTACTTTTCTCTGAACGTTCTTAAACAAGTAGAAACATTTTAAAAATGTTAGACGAACTTCCATATAAATGTTTTTGTGATTACGTTTTGAGAACCAGATAACTGGTACAAAATAATAATAATATTAATAATAATACATTTTATTTGAAAGCGCTTTTCTGAGTACTCAAAGACACTTTACATAGAAAAAAGAAAGAGAAAAATCGCAAAAGCAGCAGGAAAATTTTCATATAAATGCGTTAAAAAACACACTAAGCTAAACATTAAAAGCAATTTTAAATAGGTGAGTTTTTATCAGTGATTTGAATGTTGGAAGGTCAGTGCAGTCACGGATTTGTTTGGGGAGAGAGTTCCAGAGGGAGGGGGCAGCAACAGAGAAGGCTCAGAAAATGGTACACTATTGTGTGCACTTTAGGTAATATGTACCTTCAAGGTACTAATATGCATCTTTTGCAAGCGTACAGTTTAATGATAGTTTACTGATATTTTTAAAGTCCCCCTGTGGTGAAAATCCAGCTTTTAATGTTGTTTATATGTCTATGTGGTGTTTTTAATATGCTTTAAAGGGATAGTTCACCCAAAAATGTAAATTCTGTCAGTATTTACTCTCTCTCATGTTGTTCAACCCCGTAAGACCTTCGTTCATCTTCGGAACACGAATTAAGATATTTGTGATTAAATCTGAGAGCTGGATCACTCCTCCATAGGCTTCTAAGGGATTGACACTTGTTCCCCGAAAAGTAATTAAAGACATCGTTAAAATAGTCCAAGTGACTACAGTGGCTCAATCTTAAGTTTATCAAGCGACGAGAATACTTTTTGTGCGCAAAAACAAACAAAAATAACGACTTTATTTCAACTATTCATTTCCTTCTCTATGGGCCTCGAGTCAGTTAGCGTAGTGTGATAGCGTAGAGCTACGTCACACGCAGGCTCACTATTGGCCGACGCTGGTCATGTGTGTGATGCGTGTGACGTACAACACAGAAGCGCTGCGCTGTTACACTAGTGAACTCACTCGAGGCCCACAGAGAAGGAAATGAATACTTGAAACAAAGTCGTTATTTATGTTTGTTTTTGCGCACAAAAAGTATTCTCGTCGCTTGATAAACTTAAGATCGACAGCATTGCTGAGTATTTTCTCCTTAAAACTGCAGTGAACCAAAGACAGTCTCAAAAACACGCTTTGAAATCGCTGGTGTTTCTGACGTCACAAACTACCTTGTAACCAATCAGATCAACGTGTGATCGTCAACGAGTGGATCTCTGAGCTGAGTGAGTGGAGGCGGGGCTCATTTACATATTCATAGAACCACGCATACTAAATGAGGCAAGGGTGTCGAGTTACATTCAAGCTATTTTAAGGCATGACAAACATTTTTTAAAGAAAAAACACTTAAATATGTGATTTTGGTGATCAAAGACGAGTTTTAAGGGATAAAATGATTGACTACAGGGGGACTTTAACTGTTTTCGTACTCAATAACCAATATTCTCTCTCACTCATAGATCAGATGGGCAGCTGTTGAGAGTCATTCGCTCTTACAACGATGGAGGTTCATCGAATAACATCACATCCCTCCACAACAGAAGCAGAATTGTGGATTAACTCGTCCTCCTCGTTTGTCTCTCCGAGTGAGAACTGGACCAACAGCGGATCGGTGTATTACGGCCCGGGAGTCGCCGGGATCCTCATCCCGCTAATCTACATCGCGGTGTGTGTCGTCGGCCTGATCGGAAACACTCTCGTCATCCACATCGTTCTGCGATATTCCCAGGCGGAGTCTGTGACGAATATTTACATTCTCAATCTGGCCATCGCAGACGAACTCTTCATGCTGGGTTTACCGTTTCTGGCCGTGCAGAACGGCCTGCTCTCGTGGCCCTTCGGATCGCTAATGTGTCGTTTGGTCATGACGGTGGACGCCATTAACCAGTTTACCAGCATCTTCTGTCTGACGGTGATGAGCATCGATCGATATCTTGCTGTAGTGCATCCGCTCCAGTCCTCTAGGTGGCGCCAGCCTCGTGTGGCTAAGACTGTGAACGCGACCGTATGGGCCGTGTCTTTCGTAGTGGTTCTTCCGGTTGTGGTTTTCGCCGGCGTTTTGAAGGACGACAGGAATTGTAGCATCGTGTGGCCGGAGCCGGCGGAAGTTTGGAAAGCGGCGTTTATAATCTATACTTCGACTGTCGGGTTTTTCGGCCCGCTAACGGTAATCTGCTTGTGTTATCTGCTGATCGTTGTGAAAGTGCGCAGCTCCGGACGAAAAGTTCGTGCTACGTCGATTCGCAGAAGAAAGTCGGAACGCAAAATCACGCGCATGGTTGTGATCGTCGTAGCCGTGTTTGTGTTCTGCTGGCTGCCGTTTTACGTGTTAAACATTGTGAACTTGCTTGTTCTTCTCCCGGGAGAGTTTAGAGGCCTGTATTACTTTGTCGTGGTTCTTTCCTACGCTAACAGTTGCGCGAATCCCATTCTGTACGGCGTCTTGTCGGATAACTTCAAAAGAGGATTCCGGAAAGCCTTGTGCCGATCGTCCAGACGTGTGGAAAACCACGATCAGCAACCGGGAACGGGAATAGTTGCGTTACCGCTCGAGGAGATTCGAAGAGAACTGGATCCGAAGGAGCATCTGAAGGTGATCGACGTCGAAGACAACGAGGAGGACGAACTCCGGAATGGATGCAACGAGGAAAACACTGGGAAAGCGGACGTGGAACGATCCGTTAGCTCAACACATGAGAACAGCGGAGCGCGGATATCACATCTGTCGGAGAACAGCAAGGACAAACGCTCGGTCCTGGAGATCAGCTGCTTGTGATCAACACTGGCTGCGTTTACATGCACAACTTTTGTTTCAATCGGACTGAATTCATTCAGATTGATGAATCCGAACGTGGTGTTTACATGAACGCTGAACATGTGATCGGGTTGATATAACGCGTTTATAAACAAGATTAAATCGGAATTTAATTTTTGACATGCGCACACTGCACGAGTTTCTGTTTGTGCATAATAGCTAACTATAATCCTACATTGGATCTTTATTTGTTTTAAACAGCAGACTTAATATTTATCCATTTCTGGTCATAATTTGAAGACAGTGAGCATATGAACCGTCGTGCCGCTCCTTATATTGATCACGCAGTAAAAATGCCCAAAACCAGTCGTGTGTGTGTGAGAGTCTGAAACGGCCGTCGTTCTGCTCCACTTCACACACGATGAGGAGTGAAAGTAGGATTGTACAATTTATGACACTTTATTCAACAGGAATAACAGCTCGTTCCCCGCGTCACACGTCATTACGCATTTCTACGCACATGCGCAGTCCTTTCAGTTTCGGTTTCAATCCGATCAAGTGTTTACATGATCTCTCCATCGGATTAGAAAAGGAATACCACATCTCCCCCCCCCCCCTCAATCCGATCGACATTTCATTCGGATCGAGCTCAATCGGATCGATTAAGGTTTTTTACAGGAAGGCTTTTCAGTCCGATTGAACCGTCAATCCGATTACTAAGGGATTATTTGGTTGCATGTAAACGTAGCCAGTGTCCATAAAACAGGTCTTTGCTCGTAGCTATTCTTTATTTAGATCTTGTGTAACGTCATTCATTGAGCAGGAAACTGGAAAATATCAGTATGTTTACATGCACTTATTTTCCTCAATCTGATTTCAGATTCTAAAAGTTCTGTTCTAAACGTTGCATTTCGATCACAAATTAACGTACATGTGCATTTCACGTATTCCGAACAAAACTTCAGCGCGTGCGCGTCAGGTGCCGCGTTTCAACCCGAGAAAGACACTGTTAATGTAGGATATAATTGACTAGTTTGGGGTCAATTGGTTTTCTTTTTGTTAAAGAAATTAATAATTTTATTCAGTATGGACGCATTAAATATATCAAAAGTGACAGTAAATACATTTATAATGTTATAAAAGATTCTATTTTAAATAAATGTTCTTTTGAATTTTCTGTTCATCAAAGAATCCTGAAAAATAAAATGTATGACTATTTCCACAAAAATCTGAAGCTGTTTTCAACATTGATAATAATAGTAAATGTTTCTTGAGCATCAAATCATCATATTATAGTGATTTCTGAAGGATCGTGTGACACTGAAGACTGGAGTAATGATGCTGAAAATTCAGCTTTGATCACAGGAATAAATTACACTTTAAAATATATTTTAAATAGGAAACAGCTGATTTACACTGGAATAATATTTCACTGTTTTTACTGTATTTTAGATCAAATAAATGCAGTCTTGGTGAGACTTTCAGAACCCCAAACTTTTGAACAAGTGTATCTAAAAAGAAAGCTAAGCAAATATTTCGTAATATTAGTAAACTTTTTTAATAAAGAGTTGAGATGTAAATAAACATGCACACATTCATAAGACATAAAACTCAACACTGCATATATGCACAAGGTATATTTGAACTGAGAAAATAGTCGGAAGTGTTTACATGCTTAATTCTTCCCTGATGGGGTTATTTCAGATCTACACACCTTTCGATCCGATGGAAATGTGATTCAGATCAAGATCAGTCGGATGGATTATGGTGTTCACATGAAGGCTTTTCAGTCTGATTATGAACAATATTTGGGTGCATTTTACTAAATCAGCTGCATAATCATATCAAGAACAGTGTTGGACTGATGATCAGGATGGAGATCAACATATTTCTCTGTTCTTCTTCTGAAGGGCAGAAAGTGCAGCCGTTACAGTGGTCACTGCGCGTGTGTGTGTGTGTGTGTTTACTGACATTTGAGGGAATCCAGTGCTGCTCCTCTGGTCATGTGATGCATCTTACATTAAAAGCTATTGTGCATTATTACTCAACTGGAATACTCGATTGTGATTGATCATGGTGTCATTTCTGTGGTATAAATGACATTCTGCTCACAGAATAAAACCCTTTATACTCCTCCTAATCAATAATTAATCTCCGTTCATTAGTTGTGTGTCAAGCCACTGTGTCAAACAAAACAATTTCTATCTAAACACAGGCTGACAGAACAAACAACACACTCTGTAATCTTCATGGAAAACTAATGTAAAAAATAAGCATTTTAACATATGCATTTTTCTGATTATGACATTTTAGTACAGATCAGACTGAAATGCAAATTTATAACATAAACGGTTCAGTCTTTAATCACTTCCTGTTGTTGCAATGTAAAATGAGTGGTGGGAAAAACAGTCAAATTAAGACAACATAAGCTTTAATCCCAGTTTCTGGGAAACGAGGAAGCGCTGCTCATTCCGGCACAACGTCTCCGATCCATTTGAGATACGGCGGGTTTCCCTGATGGATGGGGAAGCTGATGACCTCCGCCACTTCATACGGGTGATGCGACCTGCACAACAAACCTTTATTTATTCAACACTTCTGTGGAGTATTTTTAGATGAAAGCTGAAGCACACACAGTTTATGCCAAACCAACTGCGATTATTTTTTGTACTGCATGTAGCGCAGAAATTCTTGAAATGTGTTTTTTGTAGCTTAACGTGTCGTGGATACCGGACATATTCAGCAACTGCAGGAATCTTGGAACTTCTCGTCTTAATCATCTGAAAAAAATGTTGTCTGATGTTACATGCATTTGTCACTGGAAAGCAAAACACTGCAATACAACCTTTGAAAACACACATTACTGTACATGAAGAGATGTAAATGAATGCAATGTTATTGTTCACTATTACTATATATTTAAAAGTTTCTAAATCAACAGTTTTCTTCTCATTAGTGTGCATTATTGTGTCTAAAGATGCCAGATGAATGTCGAGTGAAGTGCAGACGGGCTTCAGCTGTAGATTCTACCCAAGCTGCTTTCTGCCACCGAATAAAATAATAATAAGCTTAATGTGACTTATCTCACAATTTGGACTTTTTTTCTCAGAATTTCAAGTTTATATAATGCAATTTGAACTTGCAATTGCGATTTTATATCTTTTAAAAAAAGGCCGAATTGCCTTTTTTTCTAAAAAAATCTAAAATCACGATTCTGAGAGAAAAAAAATCTAAAATCGCGATTCTGAGAAACATATATATAAAATCACGATTCTGAGAGAAAAAAATCTAAAATCGCGATTCTGAGAAACATATATATAAAATCACGATTCTGAGAGAAAAAAATCTAAAATCGCGATTCTGAGAAAAAAAAATTATAAAATCGCAATTCTGAGAAAAAAAAAATATAAAATCGCGATTCTGAGAAAAATATATATAAAATCACGATTCTGAGAAAAAAATATAAAATCGTGATTCGTGTCGCCCTTGCGAGATATAACTTTTTCTCACAATTGTGAGTT
>JAPDVR010000011.1:1508269-1515769 GCA_026230005.1 Gila orcuttii
ACACACACATCAGAACCACACACACACAAACACACATCAGAACCACATACACACACACACACACATCAGAACTTCAGTGTCTTCCTCGATCTTCCCCTGCCACTCATACCTGCAGACGCACAACACACACACATCAGAACCACACACACACACACACACACACACACACATCAGAACCACACACACACACACATCAGAACCACACACACAGACACACACACACACACATCAGAACCACACACACACATCAGAACCACACACACACACAGACACACACACATCAGAACCACACACACACACACACATCAGAACCACACACACACACACACACACACACACATCAGAACTTCAGTGTCTTCCTCGATCTTCCCCTGCCACTCATACCTGCAGACGCACAACACACACACATCAGAACCACACACACACACACATCAGAACCACACACACACACATCAGAACCACACACACACACATCAGAACCACACACACACACACACACACATCAGAACCACACACACTCACTCACTCACTCACACACACACACACACACACACACACACACATCAGAACTTCAGTGTCTTCCTCGATCTTCCCCTGCCACTCATACCTGCAGGCGCACAACACACACACATCAGAACCACACACACACACACACACACACATCAGAACCACACACACAGACACACACACACACATCAGAACCACACACACACATCAGAACTTCAGTGTCTTCCTCGATCTTCCCCTGCCACTCATACCTGTAGACGCACAACACACACACATCAGAACCACACACACACACACACATCAGAACCACACACACACACACACACACACACACACACATCAGAACCACACACACACACACATCAGAACCACACACACACACACACACACATCAGAACCACACACACAGACACACACACATCAGAACTTCAGTGTCTTCCTCGATCTTCCCCTGCCACTCATACCTGCAGACGCACAACACACACACACATCAGAACCACACACACACACACACACACACATCAGAACCACACACACACACATCAGAACCACACACACATCAGAACCACACACACACATCAGAACCACACACACACAAACACACATCAGAACCACATACACACACACACACACATCAGAACTTCAGTGTCTTCCTCGATCTTCCCCTGCCACTCATACCTGCAGACGCACAACACACACATCAGAACCACACACACAGACACACACATCAGAACCACACACACACACACACATCAGAACTTCAGTGTCTTCCTCGATCTTCCCCTGCCACTCATACCTGCAGACGCACAACACACACACACATCAGAACCACACACACACACACATCAGAATCACACACACATCAGAACCACACACACACAAACACACATCAGAACCACATACACACACACACACACATCAGAACTTCAGTGTCTTCCTCGATCTTCCCCTGCCACTCATACCTGCAGACGCACAACACACACACATCAGAACCACACACACACACACACACACATCAGAACCACACACACACACACATCAGAACCACACACACACACACACATCAGAACCACACACACACACACACATCAGAACTTCAGTGTCTTCCTCGATCTTCCCCTGCCACTCATACCTGCAGACGCACAACACACACATCAGAACCACACACAGACACACACATCAGAACCACACACACACACACACTCACACACACATCAGAACTTCAGTGTCTTCCTCGATCTTCCCCTGCCACTCATACCTGCAGACGCACAACAGACACACACATCAGAACCACAGACACACACACATACACACACATCAGAACCACACACACACACACACATCAGAACCACACACACACACACACACACACACGAACCACACACACATCAGAACCACACACACATCAGAACCACACACCAGAACCACACACACACATCAGAACCACACACACATCAGAACCACACACACACACACACACACACACACATCAGAACCACACACATACATACATCAGAACCACACACACATCAGAACCACACACACACACACACACACACACACACAGAACCACACACACACACATCAGAACCACACACATATATACATCAGAACCACACACACACACATCAGAACCACACACACATCAGAACCACACACACATCAGAACCACACACACATCAGAACCACACACACATCAGAACCACACACACACACACACATCAGAACCACACACACACATCAGAACCACACACACATCAGAACCACACACACACACACACATCAGAACCACACACACACATCAGAACCACACACACATCAGAACCACACACACACAAAGATTAGAACCCCCCCCACACACACATACACACACATCAGAACCACACACATACATACATCAGAACCACACACACACACATCAGAACCACACACACATCAGAACCACACACACATCAGAACCACACACACACAAAGATTAGAACCCCCCCACACACACACATCAGACCCACACACACACACACACACACACATCAGAACCACACAAACACATCAGAACCACACACACACACACACACACATCAGAACCACACAAACACATCAGAACCACACACACACACACACACACATCAGAACCACACAAACACATCAGAACCACACACACACACATCAGAACCACACACACATCAGAACCACACACACACAAAGATTAGAACCCCCCCCACACACACATCAGAACCCCCCACACACACACGTACTCACACAGATGTGATCTGTGGTATGATGTTCACACACGCCGCCAGCTTCTTCTCCACTATTCCTCTGAGGAGAGTTCATGAAAACACACAATCATTCACACACTCACGACAAACGCACAAAATAAAACAGCTTTAGGTATTTCATGTCTTATCTTCCGTGTTACCTGGCCAGCTCTTTGGCCACGCTGTCGTTCGGGCAGGTCACGAAGGCCGCCGAGTGTGTGCCAGACGAGTGCGTTTCTGTTGCCATGGAGAACGAGCGGGATCCGATCCACCGCAACACCGGCAGCATAAAAACACTCGACAGAAGCGTCTGAGCAAACCACACACACACACACACACACACACACACCATATTCCAGACAGCAACAGCAACATAGTGTTGGCCCACATCCGGTACACATGGATTCCACACGGGCCAGATGTGGGCCGGATCTGGGCCGACACTATGTTGCTGTCTGTGATAGTTCAACAAAAATTTTAATTATTCCGTAATTTACGCATGCGCTTTTTTGGACTTCGAAATCTCAGGCACCATTCACTCCCATTATAAAGCATGGAAGAGCCAGGATATGTTTTAATATAAGCTAACTCTGGTTGTGTTTGGATAAAAGAAGTCAGTCATACACACCTAGGATGGATTGAGGTTTATGTGTAAATTATGGGATAATTTTCATTTTTGGGTGAACTATCCCTTTAACACACACAAACACTCACCAGACAGAAGATCCTCAGCGCTCCTCGCATCAAATCTCTTCACCTGTGCAGGAATAACAACACTTTAAAACCACAACAAACGTTCTTTCGTAGTTCAAAACCTTGAACACCATACAAAACTGTTCTGATGCTTTTATTTGGTTACTTTGTGTTAGTTGACCATGTTTTCTGGAGAAGAGCTCGAGAAATACACTAACATTAGTGAACACTAAGGTCATGCAGAGCTGTTGTGCGTTTAAACGTTCACTTCATCACTGTAAAGCTGTTTATAAGTCATTAGAACGAAGAAAGTAATATAATAATAAAGAAAATAAGCATGTCTCGCTCACCTCACAGCCCCTGTCTCTGCCGTAAAGCGTCCGCGACTGTCGTACAGAAGCAGTGCCAGAGCCGCTGTAAAGCGAGACTCTAAAGTCAGCATAAAGAAGCGTAATGCTTCGGTTCACTGGGGAACTGACAAAATACTGGTCAGTGCAAGACAAGCGTCATTACGCCGAATAAACAGCTTACCATTACATGAACCGACAGACTATCTGACAAATCATCAACAATGACTACAAACAACAACTATGTTTGGAGTTTACACCGCAGTTTTAGGTGGAGTCGCGGGAAATCGAGCGCGACAGCCGAGATCCCGGAAGTAAAAACTCCATTCATTTTCTACATATGGAAATTGATTTTTAACAATAACTTATAAATCATTTAATAGTGTGAGTTCCAATGATGTTAATTGATGATGTAGCCTATACTTCTGCTGAAGCCAGAATTATTTCAACTTATTTCCAACATAATTTTAACAAACATACTAAGACACAAAAACAAACAAACTTTCAGACAATAAACAAGTTATAGTTCAATAGTCAACAAGAAAAATAATATAAATAAGCCTAATTTGGCTATTGAAAATGATTTGCCAAGAGATGTAAAAGAAAGAAAACAAAGAAAAGATAAACAAGGGAAGCACAAAAATTAATAAAAGCCTATTATGAAAGAATATTAAACATGACACACATTCTAGATGTATTTATAATTTTCTATTTAGTATTTAAGTACAAATTCAATTATTGTTTGAATATGTCAAAGTGGGGTTTACTTTTTGTATATTTACATTTATGGATATAAAACTTTCCAATAATAAATAAAAGGAGGTTAATACAAAAACTTGCTTTGATTCTTGTCATTAATATAAAATCCAAAAAATAATGTCTGTAAGATAAGGAAAAATCCCAGAACACATTTTGGACAATTACTCCAGAAAGACTGAGCAAAAGGACACTTCTAAAACAAATGACCTACAGTTTCAGAAGAAACTTCACAAAAGATGATTTCGTGGTGAAAGACTACATTCCCCATCATTACAATATCTCTGGCAGCGCTATCCACGTTCATTTTATGCTTTATGTTTTTTATTGATCACAATCATATTTTAATACAAGGCGAGTGTTATAATAAAAAAGTACCAAACGTATTGTAATTCATCTGAAATTCATAAGGTACGAACCCGTACGAACCTTTTTTACAGTCAATGGTACGAACATGTCGTAAACTGTGCTGTTAACGGAAAATGCGTGGATGCTGCGTCACAGATCAGCTGGTGTCTTCCGGCGCGCGCAAATACAGAAAGGATCCGCGTGTGACTGGCTGAGAAACCCGAGTTCCCGCAAAAGGTAGAAGAGTGAAACAAAACAACTCTATTTAAGTTTATTTCCGTGTTGTGCTCGTGTGGTCAGTGATGACTAGTCCACTGCGCAAACTGACGCGCGGATGAACCGCGCCGAGTGTGAAGAAAGCAGTGCTGATCTCAGTCTGAGCCTTCCAATCATCACTACTGATGTTCACTTGTGTTTATAAAAGACTGATTCATTACCCGTGCTCATTTATTTATTAATTATCTCCTGTTTTCTCGAATCCATATGAAGGGCACGTGGATATTCAGAGTCGAGGAATCGGATCTTTTGGAGTCGACTCTCTACGCGAACCGAACGACTCGAGGTCCAGCTCAGGTTGTTGCACAGTCTTCCTGTTTTTTCCTTTCACATGTGTGTTTGTTGTGATTTCAGATCAAGATGAAGAAAACTGGAGCATCTTCAACATCACCAGAGCTCAAGTTGGCATGAAATCAACGTTTAATGCATGTCACTGCTCTTCTTGTGAACTATTCATCCGTGCATGTTTATTTTTAATACAGCATTCGCGTCTGCCTTCAACCAGTGGAATAATCAAATCCCAAACGACATTTTCTTGTTTAATTGCCATTTACTCAGAAATTTCACCATATGGAAGTATAATATGTGTTTAATGCCGCTCTTTAGACTTGACACACTGAAACTGAGTTTATACTTCATAACATGCAGATTAAATACTGGCTAGTTCTCAATAAAACTACTGACCTGCTTTAAAGATTCGTGTGTTTTTGACTTTCTGATTTAATTCACATCTTCAGTTTAGTTTTTATTTTCACCTGGTTTTTATGTTTTGCATGTGCACATTTCTATGAATATGTGTGTAAAAGTTCTACATCCCATCGTTACTTTGATCATGGTGTAATAAATTACGGTGCAGAATCCTCCATCATACTGTTTTCATCTGAGGCCTGTATTAATGTGAGATCATGGTGATTTATTTAGTTATTAAATGAATATGTCCATGTCTGCAGTATCAGTCTCTCCAGCAGGAGGCGCTCTTAATGTTCACACTCAAATCTTCTGATCATCTCTTGTTATTCTGAGGTTGTTTGTGTCTTTCCCATATTCATTCATTTATTAGTGAGTTCAGAGTCGCTTTTTAAAAGTTGAACAGATTTTAAAGTAATAGTTCGCCGATAAAAATTATATTTCTGTTATTTACTCTCTCATGTCCTTTCAAACCTGTATGAGTCTGTCTTCTGTGTAATTAAATATTAACGAATTTTACAGCTCACTATTTTCAATGGTATCAAAATAAACTATTAATAATTATTATTTGAAATATTACTGCATTGTAAATGCTTTATGGGTGCGCATCATTATTGTGTTAATAATGTTGAATGAGAATAAGTTCCTCTTGCAGCATCTCTTCTCTTCTCTGATGATGTGCAGGCCCGCCCACAGAAATGACTGGGCCCCTGAAAAGGTCCATGCGTGTGCTCTCTCTCTCTCTCCCTCTCCCTCTCTTTCTCTCTCTCTCTCTCTCTCTCTCTCTCTCTCTCTCTCTCTCTCTCTCCCTCTCCCTCTCTTTCTCTCTCTCTCTCTCTCTCTCTCTCTCTCCCTCTCCCTCTCTCCCTCTCTCTCTCTCTCTCTCCTCTCTCTCTCTCCCTCTCTCTCCCTCTCTCTCTCTCTCTCTCTCTCTCTCTCTCTCTCTCTCTCTCTCTCTCTCTCTTCCTCTCTCTCTCTCTCTCTCTCTCCCCTCTCTCTCTCTCTCTCTCTCTCTCTCCCTCTCTCTCTCTCCCTCTCTCTCTCTCTCTCTCTCTCTTCCTCTCTCTCTCTCCCTCTCTCATTAACATACATTTAACTGAGAGAGACTTACTCAGTGATGGGGGCTACATTGGTACACACACACACCAAGGTTAACAAACTATCTGCACTGTAAACCCGAATAAGTTGGCAAAACTCAAAACATTTAAAGGGGTGGTTGAATATGATTTCACTTTTCTAACTTTAGTTAGTGTGTAATGTTGCTGTTTGAGTATAAACAACATCTGTAAAGTTACAAATGAAGCATGAACACGTTACAGTGCACCCCACAAACACAATCAAGCCTTCGAAAAAAGGTGTTTTACCAATCAATTGCCTCAAGTTATGAAATTCAAAGTTTAAGTAAGCAGAACTGGCCGATTGTATTTTGTACTTAAACATTTCAAGGTAAGAACAATTAAGATTTATGAGTACACGAATTCATACATTTAATATGTCCAAAAAACAGGTGATGTCATACTTTGTAGTAGTGCTATCGTGGCGTAATAATCTGTTTGGTTGTAAAATGTATTACCTGAATGAAATGAAATCGATTGTATCGTCCTGTGGAATCATTAATTCACAGACAG
>JAPDVR010000011.1:1523269-1535769 GCA_026230005.1 Gila orcuttii
CTGTACTCGCGCGGCGTCTGCAAAACAAAGAGTAGCAACGAGAACGAGACCGGCAAGAAAAACGAGGAGGTGATGACCCACTCGGGCCTGTGGAGGACCTGCTGTCTAGAAGGTAAGAGATCTAAATCCTGCTGTTGTTCTGCGTCTGAATCCCAGAGAGCCACATTGTGTCGGCCCAGATCCGGGCCAGATCCGGGCCATGTGGAATCCAGATGTGAGCCGGATCTGGGCCGACACTATGTTCTGTAAAAACACATTCAGCATCCATCAGAATCAAATGCAAGCTCAGAATATTACGCAAACCTCCAATAATTACATATGCTAAATTATAAGAAATATAGCCTACTTTATGTATTTAATCTCACTTTATTAACCAATATATTTGCTGGCAATGATACAATTCGACCATACGAATAAGCAAAAATGACTTTTTTTCTGTCTGGAAGGTAGGAGTTCGAAATCCTGCTGTTGTTCTGCATCTGAATCCCAGACAGTGTTGGCTCAGATCCGGCCCAGATCCGGGCCGTGTGGAATCCAGATGTGGGCCGTATCTGGGCCAACACTGTGGCGCTGTCTTGTGGAGAAACTCATTTCTGTAGATCTTTATAGCTCAAAATCAGTGTTACGTAACGCATTACAAGTAACGTAATCAGATTACTTTTGTCAAGTAACTAGTAAAGTAACGCATTACCTTTAAATTTACAACAACATATCTTAGTTACTTTTTCAAATTACTTTGTTCTCCCATTTATTGACTGACATCCCTCCTGTCCTCATGTTGAGAGAAATTAGGAGTAAATGCAGAGGAGTTGCACTTTTTTATGATGGATAGATGCACTTTTATGATGGATAGATGCACTTTTATGATGGATAGATGCACTTTTATGGACTTCAAAACAGAAACAGTCATTCACTGCCATTATAAAGCTTGGAAGATGGACATTTTTTAATATAACTCTGATTGTATTCGTCTGAAAGAAGAATGTCACATACACCTAGAATGGTTGAGGGAGTAAATCATGGGCTAATTTTCATTTTTGGGTGAACTATCCCAATAAAGGGGTGGTAAAACGCATTTTTTCGAAGGCTTGATTGTGTTTGTGGGGTGCACTGTAACATGTGTTCATGCTTCGTTTTTTAAAAATTGCAGTATTTTTCATATATTTTACCTTTATTCTACACTGCTCTGTCCCTCCTTGTAAAAACGGTCTGATGGTTTCCGGGTTCTATGAAGCCAGTCCCTCAAAACTACGCAATGGGCTCAGATTGGTTAGCTGGCCCAGTGTGTTGTGATTCGCTAACCGTCTAGTGCACGTTTTCCGGAAACGTCACGCCCCTTACCTTTACCGGTAGTTTGTGCTTTGGTGTATTATAAACGATGGCGTCAATAAAACCAATCGGACCCGGGGAAACGTTAGTGAAGATGATCGAGCAGAACCTGTTCAAGAACGGCTGTTAAACGACTTTTCAGAAAGGTTTGTTTTTTTGTTGTTCTCTCATTACTTTTTAGATACGCTGTTATTTAATTGTACTAATTATTATAGAATTACAAAAAATAAGCTTCATAAAAAAGAATTTCATATAATCGTTATAACAAATTATACTACAGTCCTCAAAGGGATTTTTTTGAGTAAAGACTGCGGATCTGTAGTGATCGTTTCTGACTGTATGCCACCGTTACTTTTGTATTTTTAGAACGATTGTAGACAAATATCTGTCAGAACTATTAACCCAAAACGAACACTAAACATCGGCTGCCAAATCAAACACAGAACCATGTTTAGCATGCCTGTAGATAAACAAGCATGTAGATAAACATAAAAGCTCTAATCAAAGAATAATTTACACTAATTCCAAGTTCGCTGTTGAGATCTAAAAAAAGTTTGTAGCGTTAGGTGTTTGTCGGATAACGTTAAGTATGAATGAGCATTTAACAAACCAGCAGAGCCAAACAGCGTTGTCATTTGTTTACTTCCTTGCTACAACGTACAATTAACAATATGAACTATTACAGGAAAACACATCGACGAAAAATAAATCATACTTACAGGTTGTGGCTCGTGAACAACAGCTTCTGTTTTTAAAGTAGGAACTGCTCCATCTTTCAGGACAAGCCGATGTGCGAATCCTGCATTGAGCTCGCGAAGATTGTGGAAGCTTTCCTCCGTAACATGTGCAGCACAGAGAGCGAGATTTGGGTCATAATTATGAGGGACGAGTTAAAAATAAATTTTAACCATTGATCCCTAACTCCCTCGTCCCTAGGAAGGCTGAACAAAGTGGACCTGCAATCCGGATGAAAATAACAGCAGCGTTTCGACGGCATTGCGACAACTCCTCTCCAAAACAGCAATATAAAACGGCCTCGCCCCGCTTATTAAGTATTCTCGGAGGAGGGGTTTATGTAAATAATGGGATTTGCTGACGTCAGCAAACCCAGAGGAATGTCGTGTAGTCCAAAACCGGCTGTTTGCTGTAGTCCTTAGAAATTTATTTTTTTAAAAGCAAATATCTTCCTTTGCTTTGAACTTCGAGCGCTGTAACTTTGCAGATGTTGTTTATGCTCAAACAGCAACATTACACACTAACTACAGTTAGAAAAGTGAAATCGTGTTTTACCATTCCTTTAAAACATTTGCCAAAAATAGAACTTTGTATTTATTATTAAAACAAATATGCAAGCCCATCCCAGGTGAGAAAAAATAACGCAACACATAAAAAGTAACTGAGTCACGCCATTAGAGTAACGCAATATTGAAACGCATTACTTTTCAAAGTAACTTTCCTTAACACTGATCATAATGATGAAGGATGATAAAACCAAGTTATGAACAAACATGCTGTCCAGTAACATTAATAGAATGTTCTTTCAAAGTTTGGTCTTTAATAATGTTCTCAAAACATTAGCACAAAAACACTATTTATACATCGTTCATGAAACGTTCAGAGAACATTTAAAAGCAACGTTCCCGTAATGTTTGAAGAATGATACAATGGAATGTTCCATTAACATTCGCATAACTAAGAGAAACTGGGCGTTAACTGGACGTTTTGAGAACATTCAGAAATAACGTTTTCATAATTTAACGGGAACGGCAGTCTTCCGAAGTCATGTGATAGTTTTGTGCGAGAAACAGGTTCAAGTTCAAGTCATTATTCACGGAAATTCTTCAGAGGGAAGATAGTCGTGTCAGCTTTATTTCTGCCGTGCTTTAGAGAGTGTTTCAAAGCAACTTCACAGTAATAAACAGAAAAATAATCAAATCAAATAGATGATGTCTATAAAAAGACAATTCAGATCAATTCAGTTCAGTTCCATAACTGTGAAAAGATCCTCATCATATTATTATGAAACAAGTTCAGTTATAACAGCTCTAGAGACGACAACAATGTTTTTATTCAGCTCGAGTTTAATATAGTGCTCAAGTCTTTTGTGATTCTCTTATTGTCCTTAATGAAGAGCTGCATAAAGATTCTTCAAAACTTCACCTGTTGAACTGAATGTTCAGTCTGTTCACACTGACATTCAAGCTCCGGGAAGGACTTCCTGTTTGATTTGCAGTGTGATTGACAGCTGTCAGTCAGGCTCTCTGCAGCAGGTTCAGCGTTTGCTGTGTTCAGATGTGAGGCTTTAGTAAATATTAATGAACACTTGCACAGAAAACACTAAAGAAGCATGTGCAGAATGGACTGTGGCTGTACCATTTAGCCATTTTTACAGTATTAATGCTCATTGACAGTAAGAATACTATTGAAGCTTGTTTCCGCAAAGGAATAAAATAGGTTATTGCTTTTTTTTTTGTTAGCCTCACTGGACACAGATTGAGACACAAGTGATTTGTGCTGGTTTATAAATAAATCCAATGAAGCCTGACTTCAGTTTATTCATTCATTTCTGGTTGAAATTCAGTTTATTGAGTATCAACCATAAGTCAGAGGGAAAGTAGTTATGAAGGGTTTTGTTAAATTTCTGCACAATGTGCTTTTAATTTACTGTCTTAGCCTATATTTAGTGATCTCTGTAACAATCGAAATAACTCTTGGTTTAATGTGCAAAACGGATCCATGGTTGAGTAATTCCTGGGTTTATACTGAGTAATTCAGGTTATCAGGGATCACTTTGTCTTAGGTGTCCTAACATGAACCCTGCCTGATCATAATAATGAAACAAACCCAACTGTAAAATATTCCCAGCTAACAAATATATATTATAAGAATGTTTAGCTAATGTTCCCTTTAAGTTATGGTTCTCTGAACTGTCAAAATGTCAATAAAAAAAGGGTGTAACCTCCGTTAAAGTCCCACTGAAGTGTCTTGGAACAATGCGTTGATGTAATTTCCACTGAAACAGGAAGCGGAGGCGGGGCTTATTTAATGGCCCCTCCCCCTTTTCAAATAGCCAATAGCGTTAGTTCACCTCACAGACTGACAGCACCATGGAAGCGCTGATGATATGCTGGATTTAATAGTAGATGTGAATTAATTCTAGCCATTCATTCCTAACCAACGTACAGTTGTAAAACTGAATAAAACTCGAGCAACCGAACAGTGGTGTAAATTTGTTTTAAAAAGTGTGTGTGGGGGGAGGTTGCTATACAATGCTAAGATATGTACAACATGTGTACAATAACAATTTTTGGAAAAAATATTATCACAATGTCCAGAAATCAATTTCAATAGTACATTGCGTTTAATTTGCCATTTAATGAGATCTACTAATATATATTGTTCGTGCTGAGAATTTTCACGTGAATAAATCCATAGATCCGCAAACGTAGCTCACGTAGTTTCATGGTCTAGTGGCAGAACTTGTGCCAAGCTTGAGATTCTGGGTTCGAATCCGCACTCGTGTAGTTTCTTACTCATCAAAACTGAATACGATCATCAGTGGTTGTATATTGAGCAGGGACACGTTTGTGTGCATTTTGTTGTGCGATTTTTGCGAGTCTCCGCAACGGCGATAAATTAAAGCGCGCGCCACAAGAGAATTAATCGCAGCGGCAACGAGCTCCGCATCTTGATTTAAAAAACAACACATTTCAGCGCTAGAATGACTTTTATTTGACAAACGAACGAAATGAATGCTCTCTGCTAGTTAACTGTAGTTAAATGTTTTATTTATTTGTATTAGTTACATCCGTGCCGCGAGTTGTTTCTAAAAGTGGTGTGTACAATATCGACCCTGGCAAAAACACATATTGCTCTGTGACGTTCAACGCTGGCATTGGTCAGGTGGTGTTTATAGCAGAGGGGGCGGAGCTTCAGATTCTAGAGAGCATTTGATTGGACAGAAGATGTGATGAGAAGCTGAAGTCTTCGGTGATGTCATAAAAATCCCTGATCTATTTTAGTGGAAGTGAGAGACTGTGAGTTTTGAATGCGTTTATCTCTTAAATGCGAATTTAGTCATTGTTTTGGGAGCTTATTTATAACCTTAAGCCTAACATATTCATACTATAAGCTAAAAAACTAAAATTTTGATTTCAGGGAGCCTTTAATCTGTAAACAATCAGTGAAAGGTTTGCTCTATGAACGCAATTTTAAGGTGTTTTTTTTATTATTCGGTACAATGAGATTAAATTATTCTAATCACCCTTAAACCATCAAACATTAAAAGGACATTTAAAAAAAGTGTAAAAGCATCAACAATGTACTTTAACAGACCATGAATAATCTCAAAAACTCGATTCTTTCCACAGCAATAATGGACGGTTGTAATAATATATATCTGTATTATGTAACATACTTCCTTAATCAAAAATGTTCATAACTTCAGCATTGCGTGATACTATTTCAAAGTGATTTCTATCATTTTGACAGATAAAAATTTGTATTTACCGATGAAAACAAACCTGGAAAGAGACGTGAAGATTTGAGGAGAAAAACAAGAGATTCTTCGTGCATTTCAGTGAATTATTAATGGAGAATATCGTAAAATAAATCGTGAGAATAGACCACTAATGTGCAGCATATGTTGTCATTTTTCATACTTTTACAGCGAAATGCAAAGAGAAAACAATCATCATGAGGAAAGAATACAGCGACTGAAAAGAGCTCTGGCCGTAGATATTCAAGTGTTACGTTACTCTCATGATGTCGGAAAATAAAACATGAAGGAAAACTGACTTATTTGTAGGGGAAACTTATGATTTGAAATGATTCGTTTCAGTCTTTCTGAATGGAAGTTCCTCAAACCGAAATAATAATTTACACAGTAAGATCATCAGGAATAAAGAGGATACAAACATTAAAGGAACATTGTATCATTCTTCAAACATTATGGAATGTTACTTTTGAATGTTCTCTGAACAATCTGAAACAAGTTACATTTAAAAAACATTTGTATTATGATGTTGAGTGAATGTTCTGGTCAGCTGGAGCGGGAGTGTCCTGAGGGATGTTTGATGGGCTGTTATGTCACTGTCAGCGGTGACCTCTGACCTCTGACCTCTGTGACCTCACTGATCATCAGTCTCGTGTGGCCAGGTTTTTATGGGTTGTTTTATCAGCATAACGTCTGATTTAAAAATGTTAGTTTATTATGTCACGTTGCTCTTTCTGAATAGATGATTCATGGAGTAAAACTCAAAACGTAAAAAAAACAAACTTTATTATTATTCTGGAAACACATGAATCATGCAGCATTATGAATTACACACATGCAGTAAATGTGTCTCTGCATCAATATTTCGTTTAGATTTGCTTTGATATTGGTCACATATATGTTCATCTAACTGGTTATTTATGTTGATTAGTGTACATTAGGATTTATTGTTTTGTTCTTTAGAGTTGCAGTTGGACTGAGTTTATGAGTTTATAGCTTGTGACTGCAGGGATTTGATTAGATTGACGACTTTATATTTGATCTGGATGAACATGATTAATGTCAGAAGTGTTTCAGTAAGTAGAAAGACCTGAAGTGATACTTAAACTACTATTAATTAAATCAACGTTTCCACGGATATATGACTGTTTTCAACATTGATAATAATCATAAATGTTTCTTGAGCATCAAATCATCATATTATACTGATTTCTGAAGGATCATGTGACACTGAAGACTGGAGTAATGATGCTGAAAATTCAGCTTTGATCACAGGAATAAATTACACTTTACTATATATTCACATAGAAAACGTACTCGGTTACTAACATAACCTCGGTTCTCGCTAGAGAGGGAACAAGTACTGCGTAATATCTTACGCTATGGGGGAAAACCTCTTTTCCACGAGATATTGAAGCCAAAAATTATCCTTAATTTTGAATTAATGTAAAACGCTGTGCAGCAGCATGCAGACATAGGCAGGACAGCTTGCGCGCCTATTGGCTGCCCTGCGGCAACAGCAGCAGCCTATCGAGAGAGGCGCTGCGTGACACATATCCAATGAGGGCATTTCGCGCCCATTTCGTCACGTCCAGCCAGAAAGAGCGTGGTCTCGCCCTGTAAATATAGCTCGATAAGGCTGGTACACTGGTTTTCATCGCCGAAGCGAACCAGAGCTGTGTATGCACGGCAAGATACGCAGTACTCGTTCCCTCTCTAGAGAGAACCGAGGTTACGTTAGTAACCGAGTACGTTCTCTTACGAGAGTATCTCTCGTACTGCGTAATATCTTACGCTATGGGGAACACAATGCAAAACGCCGTGCGTACTGGGATCCGACACCAAAGTCCCAAGGGCAGTAGCCCGGGGCTCATGTAGTGCATAATCACCATAGACTCACAGAGAGTCGGAGAAGAGAGGCTGCAAGCATCATTCCCCATGAAATAGCATCCTATAGGAGCTAGTTATGTTAATAGTGTTTCACACAGACAGGGTGAACGTGTTCAGCCTGAACTGGGTAATAGTACAGGTTATTCAACACCCATGGAGCCGTGTTATCGCTCAGTGAGCGATGCACAAGCAAAACTCAGCATCTGGGCCGGCACAGCGGGGCAGATAACACTGAATTCTATACCGACAGAAGCTTGGCTTGTACGGCGGGAACCTCTAGGTTATAAAACCTTATAAATGTAGACGGCGAGGCCCAGCCCGCGGCCATACAGATATCTTGCAAAGTAACCCCACTATACCACGCCCACGATGAGGCCACGCTTCTCGTGGAGTGCGCTCTGACACCCAAAGAACACTGCAGGCCCTTAGAAGTGTAAGCCAGTGCTATGGCGTCGACTATCCATCTGGATAGGCTCTGTTTTGATGCGGCCAGTCCCTTGGATCGTCCGCCAAACAAAACGAAGAGCTGCTCGGTCTGTCTGAAGGCAGACGAGGGGGACACATCAGCTCTCAGTGCCCTGACAGGGCAAAGGAGACTCATATCTCCTCCTCATTATGAACCGAGAGAGCGCACAGGGAAATAACCTGGGCCCTGAACGGTGTGTTGAGGGATTTGGGGACGTACCCGTGCCTTGGTTTGAGTATGACTTTTGAGTCATTAGGCCCAAACTCCATGCATGACGCGATTACCGAAAGCGCTTGCAAGTTCCCTACGCGCTTCACTGAAGCGAGAGCCATAAGGAATACCGTTTTGAGAGACAGATGTTTCATGTCTGACAAATGGATAGGCTCGAATGGGGCACCTTTCATGGTTTCCAAAACCGTAGAAAGGTCCCACACAGGGACTGAGGGGGGTCTGGGAGGATTCAGCCTCCGAGCTCCCCTGAGGAATCGCACGACCAGGTCGTTTTCCCCAGTGACTGGCCTGACGTCGGTTTTGCAAACGCCGCTATGGCCGCCACGTATACTTTGAGCGTGGATGGGGTTCTGCCCTTATGCAGCAGCTACTGAAGGAAGGAGAGCACTTCCGTAACCCCGTAGTCTGCGGGTGAAAAGCCCTGAGCTTGACACCAGGCAGAGAACACTGACTACTTTGAGGAATAGAGCCGTCTAGTAGACGGGGCGCTAGCCTGCTTGATTGTATTCAACACTCCCTCTGGGAGGTTAGCGGGTACCCGTTGATGGCCCATGCATGTAGGGACCATAGTTGCGGGCGAGGATGCCAAATCGGGCCCTTGGCCTGAGAGAGGAGGTCTTTCCTCAACGGTATTGGCCACGGGGCAGTGCTGATCAGCCACATCAGGACTAGGAACCAAGTCTGGTTCGGCCAGAGTGGAGCCACAAGCAGCCCTGGGCATCTGTTTTCCCTGATTCGTTCCAGCACTTGAGGCAGGAACGAGAAGGGGGGAAAAGCATAGAGGGGACAGCGGGGCCAGACGTTGGCCAGCGCGTCCTCGCTCTTGGAGAAATATTTCGGACAGTGAGCATTCTCGTGGGACGCGAACAGGTCCACCTGCGCTTTGCCGAATGTCTCCCACAGCAGTTGGATCGTCTGCGGGTGCAGTGACCATTCCCCTGCTGGGATGTTGTTTCTGGACAGTCTGTCTGGTCCCAGATTCAGGTGACCAGGCACATGCGCTGCTCTCAGTGAAAGCAGGTTGTGCTGAGCCCAGACCAGGAGGCATTCCGTTAGCTTGTATAGGTTTCGGGACCTGATGCCGCCCTGGCGATTTATGTATGCCACCACTGACATGTTGTCCGAACGGACCAAGACATGGTGACTTTTTATCTGGGAACAGAAGCGCCGTAGCGCGTTGTCAACTGCCATCATTTCCAGACAGTTTATATGTAGGAGCTTTTCCCGTTCTGACCACTGGCCAAAGAACGGTCTGCCCTCTAGCAGGGCTCCCCATCCCGAGGTGGAGGCGTCCGTGGACACCATCTTCACACTCGAGGGAGTCCCCAGACTCACACCTGACTGATACCAGTCGGTTACTTTCCAAGGTTCCAGAGCTGAAACATATTCTAGATCGACCCGGAGGCAAAACCGGCCAGCGGTCCATGCCAGGGGCGTAACTCGCGCTTTCAGCCACAGCTGCAGTGGGCGCATGCGAAGCAGACCCAGCTGGAGTACTGAAGCTGCTGAGGCCATGAGGCCCAGCATTTTCTGAAACCTTTTGAGCTGGACTATCGAGCCGCGGCGGAAGGATTTCACGGCGCGCTGAATATCCAGCTCGCGCTCTGGCGACAGACGCGCAGTCATGGATAGCGAGTCCAGCACTGTTCCCAGAAAAGAAATTTTCTGGCTGGGAGACAGCGAACTTTTCGCCCAATTGACTGTGAGACCCAGGTTCTCGAGATGCTCGAGTAATGTGGTCCTGTGTTCTATGAGCTCTGATCGTATTGAGCTAGAATCAGCCAATCGTCCAAGTAGTTCAAAATTCGCTTGCCCTGGAGACTCAGGGGTGCGAGAGCCGTGTCCATGCACTTCGTAAATGTACGGGGTGCCAGGGACAGGCCAAACGGCAGGACTTTCTATTGGTATGCCTGCCCCTCGAAGGCGAATCTCAAGAATCGCCTGTGACGCGACGCTATTTGTATTTGAAAATAGGCGTCTTTCAGATCTATTGACATAAACCAGTCCTCCTGGCGAACTTGCGCGAGGATTTTCTTGGTTGTAATCATTCTGAACTGGCGCTTCGTGAGCGCTCTGTTCAGCTGTCGCAGATCTAGAATGGGTCTGAGACCCCCGTCTTTTTTCGGTACCAGAAAATACCTGCTGTAAAGACCCCCTTTGCTCTGAGCCTGAGATAAAGGTTCTATAGCCCCTTTGCTCAGTAGTTTCGCTATCTCGGCTCGAAGTAGATGAGATACTCCGTTTTTTACCGTCGTTTCGACTCGCGCCGCGCAACGGCGGGGGCGTCGAGCGAACTGCAGCGAATAGCCTCTTTTTATAGTCTTCAGCACCCATTCTGAAACCCCGGGAAGCTTCGCCCACGCATCTGCGTGAATAGCTAGAGGTAGAATGAAAATCTGGGCTCTGGCCGCTGCATAACGGCGGCCGGAGAGCTCCGGTGTGCTGGGAAATAAACACTGTGTTTGCAGTGAGCGAGTTGGGGGGTGCGCTGATCACAGCGGGCAGCCCGGCCGCGCTCAGCTTCTCTCTGACAGGTTGTGGAGAGAATGCGAGCGGGACGAGCCCCGTAGGGTTCGGCATGTCTGTGAGGGAATGTGGGCGCAGGATATCGGGCACACTCACTGCACTGGGAACACTGTCGGCTCGCGCCGACTGAGAATGTGTTGGTTTCGTTTTTACAGAAACCGTGGGACATGCTTCGTGTAGTGTTTGTGGGCACTGTGTTGTGGGCACGTACACTACATTTATTGCACAATCGACATGAGTCGATTTTATTTGTGCTAGCCCTGTATTGTGGCGGGCTGTGTCTGTGTGTGGGAATGGGCACTGAGACGTGGGCATTCTTACAACACTTATAACACCATCGGCCGTGGCCGGAATTCCAGAAAATACACTCTTTTTGTGATTTATCTGGGTCGCCGTAAAACTGGCGTTTGTGTGCATGCAAGCGGGCTGTGGTACCAGCTTTTTTACTGCAAAATACACTGGAACAGTCACATTGTTTGGAACTGAACGAGCGAGAAGTTTCGGTAGAGTCTGGCCGCGGCGAGACTTAAACACCGTGGGCCTTAGCTGACTGTATGTGTGTTGGTTTCTTTTACAGAAAACGTGGCACATCCAGTGTGTAGTGTTTGTGGGCACTGGGTTGTGGGCACATTCACTATAATTAATGCACAATTGACATGAGTCGAACTCATTTGTGCGAGCCCTGCAGTTTTGCGGGCTATGTTTGTGTGTAGAAATGAACACTGGGCTGTGGCATTTTTAATACAATCATAACACCATCGGCTGTGGCCGGAATACCAGAAAATACACTGCTTACATGATTTTTCTGGGTCGCCATGGAAACGGCATTTGTGTGCAGGCAAGCGGGCCATGATACCGGCTTGTTTACTGCAAAATACACTGGAACAGTCGCATTTTCTCGGAACTGAACGAGTGAAAAGTTTGGGTGTAAGTTTGGCTGCGGCGAGACTACATTTTTATCCGCTGCGAGAGCTGAGCTCGAACACAGGTCTCCCGTGCGAAGGCTTTGGGTTTCGCCACTGAGCCACGGGGGGAAACGACAAAAGCTTAAAATAGCCCTAGCGGATAAAGAGCGTCATCACAGTTTTGTGTGTGTCGGCGTTTGTTTGCAGGCGTGCGTGTTATACAACAGGCTCACCGCTGCAATATTGACATTTTCAGCCGCTCAAACTAAGAGGAGCTGAGAAATGTTTGAGAAATGGAGATTGGTCTGGCCTCGGCGGGACTAAAAACACACTCTTTCCTCATTTCACCGGTGACGCATGCCCACGAGGGGCGGGGGCGGGGTAGCTTTCTTATAACGTAAAGAAAGTTAGCCGCGGTTTTGAAGCTGGCCTTCTCTACAGATGCAGCTATCTCGTCGTCATTAATGGCGGAAGCGGCGGCGCGCGGCGGCCGTTGTCCGTCAGCAAGCGACTCGAGTGAAGCTGGTGAAGCTGGCGGGCGAACCGGCGAGCTATCACGGGCTGGAGAAGGCTCGGGGCTGTTTCGTCGACCTCAATGGCGGAAGCGGCGGCAGACGGCGGCAGACTCGAGCGATGCCGGCGAAGCTGGCGGGCGAAC
>JAPDVR010000011.1:1538269-1620769 GCA_026230005.1 Gila orcuttii
TTAGATTAAAAAAACGTTAGATTAATTAGCTGCACAGTACTTGTGATATCAGCATAAGAACTGTTGAGGAATATGCAACATAATTTAGACAATTGTTTTTGTCATATGTTATAGACACTATAATTTCAGCCGCTCTGTGTATGTCAGCTTCACGGCTGAGACACCAATAGACTATTAACTTAAAGCTTTTACTCTTAAATACACAAGGCACGTCCACTTTAATACAAAAAGTTGACAATTCCTTCCGTGATATTATTTTTGCGTTTGGATGATAGGGGAGGCTTAACATCCAGCGTGTGTGTGTGTCTGATGCTACCGTCGGGCGGGCGGGTGCACCTGCAGTTATAAAACGAGTATTAGACTAAAACATTGAAATATGCCAATTCTGATATGTTCATATAGCCTACCCAGAACAGACGGGGCAACCTGACGCAGACAAGTTAGCTTACCGTTTTTAGGTGATATGCCATGTTTGTAGTCGAGCTGTGATATGCAAACTGTTGCTTGCAAACTTTGCAATCTATTTTTGTAAAATGCTGCCACACTGACATGGTAAAGGAGGACTGACTGTAAATTAAACGCTCACAATTAAATAAATATTCAGCAAACCACCAGACCAAGGCCTTCTATTACTTTCTTCAATCTGTCTCCAGTGGGTTGGGCTAATCCAAGAAAGTGAAAACAAGGGGGGTGTTCTGAAGACAGACTGTTACCTGTGAAACAGAGGTGCTCTGAAAACACCCCTATTAGCAATTAGTGCTTTCCACCTGATGAAATTAAAGCTGCAAAAAATCGACCAATCAGAATTTTGGTCGAGCCAGAACGTATCGGCCAATAAATCGACTAGTCGACTGGGAGATTACAGCCCTAGCGCAGGCGTGTAGTCCTTCTTCACAAATCAACCCTCAACAAACTACTTGTCTGGCTTAAAAATGTATAATACTTAAATTGGCGTTGCGTCTGCGTAGCCATGCGAACTGGGAATTATCCCGACAACGTTTTTTCAGTACAGAATTAAAGGGAAGGGGGCCTTCACTGCGGAGAGACTAGTGACACTTCAGGATGCGTTGTCGTCGTGTCCAGGCGCAGGTCCTTCATCAGATCTGGAGAGTGTGTGTGTGTGTGTGTGTGTGTGTGTCTGTGTGTGTGTGTGTGTCCAGGCGCAGGTCCTTCATCAGATCTGGAGTGTGTGTGTGTGTGTGTGTCTGTGTGTGTGTGTGTGTCCAGGCGCAGGTCCTTCATCAGATCTGGAGAGTGTGTGTGTGTGTGTGTCTGTGTGTGTGTGTGTGTCCAGGCGCAGGTCCTTCATCAGATCTGGAGAGTGTGTGTGTGTGTGTGTGTGTGTCTGTGTGTGTGTGTGTCCAGGCGCAGGTCCTTCATCAGATCTGGAGAGTGTGTGTGTGTGTCTGTGTGTGTGTGTGTGTCCAGGCGCAGGTCCTTCATCAGATCTGGAGAGTGTGTGTGTGTGTGTGTGTGTGTCTGTGTGTGTGTGTGTCCAGGCGCAGGTCCTTCATCAGATCTGGAGAGTGTGTGTGTGTGTCTGTGTGTGTGTGTGTGTCCAGGCGCAGGTCCTTCATCAGATCTGGAGAGTGTGTGTGTGTGTGTGTGTGTGTGTGTGTGTGTCTGTGTGTGTGTGTGTCCAGGCGCAGGTCCTTCATCAGATCTGGAGTGTGTGTGTGTGTGTGTGTGTCTGTGTGTGTGTGTGTGTCCAGGCGCAGGTCCTTCATCAGATCTGGAGAGTGTGTGTGTGTGTGTGTGTCTGTGTGTGTGTGTGTGTGTGTGTCCAGGCGCAGGTCCTTCATCAGATCTGGAGAGTGTGTGTGTGTGTGTGTGTGTGTGTCTGTGTGTGTGTGTGTCCAGGCGCAGGTCCTTCATCAGATCTGGAGAGTGTGTGTGTGTGTCCAGGCGCAGGTCCTTCATCAGATCTGGAGAGTGTGTGTGTGTGTGTGTGTCTGTGTGTGTGTGTGTGTGTGTGTCCAGGCGCAGGTCCTTCATCAGATCTGGAGAGTGTGTGTGTGTGTGTGTGTGTGTGTCTGTGTGTGTGTGTGTCCAGGCGCAGGTCCTTCATCAGATCTGGAGAGTGTGTGTGTGTGTCTGTGTGTGTGTGTGTGTCCAGGCGCAGGTCCTTCATCAGATCTGGAGAGTGTGTGTGTGTGTCTGTGTGTGTGTGTGTGTCCAGGCGCAGGTCCTTCATCAGATCTGGAGAGTGTGTGTGTGTGTGTGTCTCCAGGCGCAGGTCCTTCATCAGATCTGGATACGGCCTGGATCCGGCGGACTGCGGTAAACCTCAGGATAAACAGAGACACTAATATTAGCATAGACGCCATCCTTCTTATGATGTAACGAGTATATCAGGATTTAAGGGAAGTGTTCCCGGTACCGGCTGATCTAAACTATGCAGCCTAACATTGAATTATAGAAGTCTATAATGTGTTATGTGTATGCTAAGCCAAAGAGATGTGTTTTTAGTCTAGATTTGAACTGACAGACTGTGTCTGCTTCCCGGACAATGTTAGGAAGATTATTCCAGAGTTTTGGTGCTAAATAGGAAAAGGATCTACAGCCAGCAGTCGATTTAGATATTCTAGGTATTATCAACTGGCCAGAATTTTGAGATCGCAATAGACGTGAAGGACTATAATGGATTAAGAGCTCGCTCAAGTACTGGGGAGCTAAACCATTTAGTGCTTTGCAATCAGCAATATTTTAAAATATATACGATGTTTAATAGGGAGCCAATGCAGTGTTGACAGAACCGGCCTAATACGGTCATACTTCCTGGTTCTGGTAAGAACTCTAGCGGCTGCGTTTTGGACCAGCTGTAGTTTGTTTATTAAGCGTGCAGGGCAACCACCCATAATAGCATTACAATAATCTAGCCTTGAGGTCATGAACGCATGAACTAACTTTTCCGCATTTTTCATTGAGAGCATATGACGTAATTTAGATATATTTTTAAGATGAAAAAATGCAGTTTTACAGATACTAGACACGTGACTTTCAAATGAAAGATTGGTATCAAAGAGCACACACACACACACACACACACACACACACACACACACACACACACAGGTTCCTAACCGACGACGAGGACTTGACAGAGCAGCATCAAGTGTTAGACGGTATTCTAGGTTATTACGTGTGGAAGTTTTTTGTCCAATAATTAGAAACTATGTTTTTTCAGAATTAAGTAGTAGGAAATTACTAGTCATCCAATTTTTTATATCAGCTATGCATTCCGTTAATTTTGTAAATTAGTAAATTTCGTCAGGGCTTGAAGAAATATAGAGCTGAGTATCATCAGCATAACAGTGAAAAATAATGCCATGCTTCCTAATAATATCTCCTAAGGGTAGCATGTACAGAGTGTGTGTGTGTGTGTGTGTGTGTCTGTGTGTGTGTGTGTGTGTGTGTGTGTGTGTGTGTGTGTGTGTGTGTGTGTGTGTGTGTGTGTGTGGGGGGGGGGGGGGGTAGCATGTACAGAGTGAACAGCAACGGTCCTAGTACTGAGCCTTGTGGTACGCCATACTGAACTTGTGATCGATAAGACATCTCTTCATTTACTGCTACAAACTGATAACGGTCAGATAATTATGATTTAAACCATGCTAATGCAATTCCACTAATGCCAACATAATTTTCAAGTCTATTTAAAAGAATGTTGTGGTCAATGGTATCAAATGCAGCACTAAGATCGAGTAACACTAATAGAGAGATACAACCACGATCAGATGATAAGAGCAAATCATTTGTGACTCTAATGAGAGCTGTCACAGTACTATGATATGGTCTAAATCCTGACTGAAAATCCTCACAGACACCATTTCTTTCTAAAAAAGGAGCATAGTTGTGAGGATACTGCCTTTTCTAATATCTTTGACAGAAAAGGTAGATTCGAGATCGGCCTGTAATTTACTAATTCTGTAGGATAAAGTTGCGTTTTTTTTTTACAAGTGGTTTAATCATAGCCAGCTTAAAAGTTTTTGGTACGTACCCTAATGACAAAGATGAATTAATGATATTGAGAATAGGATCTATGACCTCCGGAAGCGTCTCTTTCAGTAGTTTAGTCCGTATAGGGTCTAACATACATGTTGTCGATTTAGATGATTTCATACTCACATGTAGAATTCTGAACCTAAATTTAATGTCCAACAACAAAATTACTGTTTTTGTGTTCCATTTTGCTGAGGCAGGGTTTGTGTTTTGTGTTTTGTCCATAAAATATGTTATTTCATATGTTATTCAGTGCTGTAAGATGATGTGACAGGCAATTATTTTTATCGGTTATCGATTTTATCGATTAATTGTTGTTGCAGCGCTATTATCACAATATTGTTGCACGTAAATGAGGCAATCATTCATTCTTTCATTCTCTTTATTGCTGATGCTTGAATTGAATTTCATGAAGCTCTTGTGCTCTTCATTTGATCAGTTTCTGGGTCTGTAAAACTGCTTCTGTTCCAGTGAGAGGAGATTAAAATGAGCTTGAGATCTGTGTCACACACTCACTTACGAGATACAAGACGATTCAATCAATATGTGTGTGTGTGTGTGTGTGTGTGTGTGTGTGTGTGTGTGTGTGTGTGTGTGTGTGTGTGATTCCCTTCAGACTCTCATACAGTTATTACAGTCAATCCATCAAGGTTAGACTTTACATCTGGGCTGGCAGAATAGTGAGACAGGTGATGATGCAGTGAGACAGGAGACAAGTGATGATGCAGTGAGACAGGTGATGATGCAGTGAGACAGGTGATGATGCAGTGAGACAGATGATGATGCAGTGAGACAGGTGATGATGCAGATATAGATGATGATGCAGTGAGACAGGTGATGATGCAGTGAGACAGATGATGATGCAGAGAGACAGGTGATGATGCAGAGATATAGATGATGATGCAGTGAGCCAGGTGATGATGCAGTGAGACAGGTGATGATGCAGTGAGCCAGGTGATGATGCAGTGAGCCAGGTGATGATGCAGTGAGATAGGTGATGATGCAGTGAGACAGGTGATAATGCAGTAAGACAGGTGATGATGCAGTGAGACAGGTGATGATGCAGTGAGACAGATGATGATGCAGTGAGACAGATGATGCAGTGAGACAGGTGATGATTCAGTGAGACAGGTGATGATCCAGTGAGACAGGTGATGATTCAGAGAGATAGATGATGATGCAGTGAGGCCGGTGATGATGCAGTGAGACAGGTGATGATGCAGTAAGACAGGTGATGATGCAGAGAGACAGGTGATGATGCTGTGAGACAGGTGATGATGCATTGAGACAGGTGATTATGCAGTGAGACAGGTGATGATGCAGAGACAGGTGATGATGCAGAGAGATAGATGATGATGCAGTGAGACAGGTGATGATGCAGAGAGATATATGCTGATGCAGTGAGACAGCTGATGATGTAGAGATATAGATGAATATGCAGTGAGACAGGTGATGATGCAGTGAGACAGATGAAGATGCAGTGAGCCAGGTGATAATGCAGTGAGCCAGGTGATGATGCAGTGAGCCAGGTGATGATGCAGTGAGCCAGGTGATGATGCAGTGAGACAGGTGATGATGCAGAGAGATAGGTGATGATGCAGTGAGACAGGTGATCATGCAGTGAGCCAGGTGATGATGCACTGAGACAGATGAAGATGCAGTGAGACAGGTGATGATGCAAAGAGACAGGTGATGATGCAGTGAGACAGGTGATGATGCAGTGAGACAGTTTATGATGCAGTGAGACAGGTGATGATGCAGTGAGACAGATGATGCAGTGAGACAGTTTATGATGCAGTGAGACAGATGATGATGCAGTGAGACAGATGATGCAGTGAGACAGGTGATGATTCAGTGAGACAGGTGATGATCCAGTGAGACAGGTGATGATTCAGAGAGATAGATGATGATGCAGTGAGGCCGGTGATGATGCAGTGAGACAGGTGATGATGCAGTGAGACAGGTGATGATGCAGAGAGACAGGTGATGATGCTGTGAGACAGGTGATGATGCATTGAGACAGGTGATTATGCAGTGAGACAGGTGATGATGCAGAGACAGGTGATGATGCAGAGAGATAGATGATGATGCAGTGAGACAGGTGATGATGCAGAGAGATATATGCTGATGCAGTGAGACAGCTGATGATGTAGAGATATAGATGAATATGCAGTGAGACAGGTGATGATGCAGTGAGACAGATGAAGATGCAGTGAGCCAGGTGATAATGCAGTGAGCCAGGTGATGATGCAGTGAGCCAGGTGATGATGCAGTGAGCCAGGTGATGATGCAGTGAGACAGGTGATGATGCAGAGAGATAGGTGATGATGCAGTGAGACAGGTGATCATGCAGTGAGCCAGGTGATGATGCACTGAGACAGATGAAGATGCAGTGAGACAGGTGATGATGCAAAGAGACAGGTGATGATGCAGTGAGACAGTTTATGATGCAGTGAGACAGGTGATGATGCAGAGAGACAGGTGATGATGCAGTGAGACAGGTGATGATGCAGTGAGCCAGGTGATGATGCAGAGAGACAGATGAAGATGCAGTGAGCCAGGTGATGATGCAGTGAGCCAGGTGATGATGCAGTGAGACAGGTGATGATGCAGTGAGACAGGTGATGATGCAGTGAGATAGTTTATGATGCAGTGAGACAGGTGATGATGCAGTGAGACAGGTGATGAGGCAGTGAGCCAGGTGATGATGCAGTGAGACAGGTGATGAGACAGTGAGACAGATGATGATGCATTAAGACAGGTGATGATGCAGAGAGACAGGTGATGATGCAGTGAGACAGATGAAGATGCAGTGAGCCAGGTGATGATGCAGTGAGACAGGTGGTTATGCAGAGACATGTGATGATGCAGTGAGACAGGTGATCATGCAGTGAGTCAGGTGATGATGCAGAGAAACAAATGATGATGCAGAAAGACAGGTGATGATGCACTGAGACAGATGAAGATGCAGTGAGACAGGTGATGATGCTGTGAGACCGGTGATGATGCAGTGAGACAGGTGATGATGCAGTAAGACAGGTGATGATGCAGTGAGACAGGTGATGATGCAGAGAGACAGGTGATGATGCAGTGAGACAGGTGATTATGCAGAGAAACAGATGATGATGCAGAGAGACAGGTGATGATGCACTGAGACAGGTGATGATGCACTGAGACAGATGAAGATGGAGTGAGACAGGTGATGATGCAATGAGACCGGTGATGATGCAGTGAGACAGGTGATGGTGCAGTAAGACAGGTGATGATGCAGTGAGACAGGTGATGATGCAGAGATATAGATGATGATGCAGTGAGACAGGTGATGATGCAGTGAGACAGATGAAGATTCAGAGAGACAGTTTATGATGCAGTGAGACAGGTGATGATGCAGTGAGACAGGTGATGATGCAGAGAGACAGGTGATGATGCAGTGAGACAGGTGATTATGCAGAGAAACAGATGATGATGCAGAGAGACAGGTGATGATGCACTGAGACAGATGATGATGCACTGAGACAGATGAAGATGCAGTGGGACAGGTGATGATGCAATGAGACCAGTGATGATGCAGTGAGACAGGTGATGATGCAGTAAGACAGGTGATGATGCAGTGAGACAGGTGATGATGCAGAGATATAGATGATGATGCAGTGAGACAGGTGATGATGCAGTGAGACAGATGAAGATTCAGAGAGACAGTTTATGATGCAGTGAGACAGGTGATGATGCAGTGAGACAGTTTATGATGCCGTAAGACAGGTGATGATGCAGTGAGACAGTTTATGATGCAGTGAGACAGGTGATGATGCAGTGTGGCTGTTTATATCAGAGTGAGATCACATACACTGAGACAGTGCTGCTGACAGACAGACAGACGGGTATTGAGATGTTTCCAGCTCCACTGAGAACATTTCACTCTCAATGAAAGGTGACGACTCACACAGGGCCAGTGTGTGTGTGTGTATGTGTGTGTGTGTAGTCACCTTTTAGCGGGTGTGAAATGCCCGTCTGTCTGTCTGTCAGCAGCACTGTCTCAGTGTGTGTGATTCCTCACATATGCTGGGAATGTTGACAGTGTGTTTATGCATCAGATGATGATGATGTCATCAGGACTGAGGCATAAATGCTGCTTCATCCTACAGATATTAGTGACGTGTGTGTGTGTGTGTGTGTGTGTGTGTGTGTTTGATCTCAGAGATCATTGGAATAAGGGTAATCCTGTCAGACACGCTCCTAATCACTTACACTCACTCACACACACTCACGTGTGGAGAACAGTGAATTATGTAATGCAGTTATGCAACATACATGCATACAGCAGCAAAACTGAGAGAGAGAGAGTGAGAGAGAGAGAGAGAGAGTGTACAGAGTACTGCAGTTATCCTACAGGGGAAGAGAGATCATGTGACAGAGGTCAGAGGTCAGCTGCAGGTTCAGCCCTCACAAACCAATATCAGCAACAACCTTCAACATTTGGGGCTGGAGGGCAAATGTTCAAGCCAAATATTTAATAATATTATATATTATTTTATAAAATATAAAACGTGAAGTATATTATTGTATAAAATATGCTTATAGTAGGCTTAAGACTTGAATTTTCAGCATCATTACTCCAGTCTTCAGTGTCACATGATCCATAAACTTTTATGGTTATTATCAATGTTGAAAACAGCTTCAGATTTCTGTGAAAACTGTCATACATTTTATTTTTCAGGATTCTTTGATGAACAGAAAGTTTAAAAGAACAGCATTTACTTTAAACAGAATGTTTTGTAACATTATAAATGTCTTTACTGTCAATTTTGATCAATTTAATGCATCCTTACTGAATAAAATAAATTATTCCTTTAAAAAAAAAGAAAAAAATCTAACAGACCTCAGACTTTTGAACAGTAGTGTGAGTATCGTTCGAATCAATGACTCATTCAGAAGTAAATAATCATAACTAAGTCATAATTTATATTTCCATGGTAACAGGGTCTTCTCTGATTGGTTTATCTCAGGATTATGTGTAGTTTAGTCCTTTACTGAGAAATCAATAGGTTACTGTCGTAACCCCGGTTCTCTGAAACATCGAGTGGAGAGATCCACCTATGGGAAGGGCATCCGTACCTGACCTCTGCAGAAGCATCCAATTGCACCAAGTCTGGCTAACAGACAGAAGCGCGCAGCCACTGCCAGGTAAGGCCACACCCCCTTACCTACGGGCATATAACAGCTGGGCGCGCTGCTATTCCTCAGTAAGTATATTCGCTTCTCGTGCGGCAAGCGGGGCAAAGCTGGTGGATCTCTCCACTCGATGTTTCAGAGAACCGGGGTTACGACAGTAACCTATTGTTCTCTTTCATCATCTCGTTTCGAGATCCACCTATGGGAGAGACATGGACAGCTCCCCGATTGCCCAATACACTCACAGTGAGGTTCTGAAGGCCAGAGAAGGACGGTCACCTCAGAGAGGCGGTGCCTGACACGTCCCACACACATGACCCTGCAAGTTTTCCGCCACGTTAAACTGCTGTGGACAAGCAGGGCATGAAACATGCATGAGACACATACATGATAATGGCCCCCGCACCACCAATGCACATAGCTAAACCCAAGAAGGAATGCGAATGCTTGGTGACAGGAATGAACATGGCCAGCCGGCCCATTCACTCCTCGTTGGTTAACCAAACGGGGCTGTGGGAAAGGGCTAAGAGGACCCTACCCCTAGGACCGAGTGTGCCACCGAAGTTCTGGTGACATACAACCGGTTGTAACGCTCAAAGGTATGAGGAGAGGCCCAGCTGGCCGCGGAGCAGATGTCCTGCAGTGGCACTCCCCTGAACAAAGCCCAAGAGGCGGCTAAGCCCCTTGTGGAACGAGCTCTGATGCCCCTTAGGGGCTGCACTCCCTTTGCTTCATAAGCCATAGTATAGCGTCCACAAGCCAATGTGAGAGGCATTGCTTTGAAATGGAACTCCCCTTATGCAGGGGAGCCCTTGAAACAAAGAGCTGGTCGCTCTTGCGGAAAGCACTGGTCCTGGTCATATATGCTTGCAGAGCACGGACGGGACACAGAGCATTCAGCCCCTGATCCTCCGGGGAGGCAAAGGGTGGAGGGTGAAAAGCGGATAGCTCCAAAACCTCCGAAGTGAACGCAGGGAACCATTTCGGCATGAAGGCCGGGTTAGGCTTAAGTAAAACCTTATCTCCACTTAGGGAGAATTTGGCGCACGAGGGGTGAACCGAGAGTGCATGTAGCTCACTGACCCGTTTAGCAGATGCCAAGGCCGAGAGCAAAGCTGTCTTGAGGGACAGCAGCTTAAGGGAAATACTCCTCAGAGGCTCAAAAGGATACAGAGACCTCGCTTCCAGCACCATGGGGAGGTCCCACTCTGGAACAGGTCTCCTGATGACTGGCAAATATCGCATGCACCCTTCATAAAACTGCGGGTTAGAGGGTGCTGCCTGACGGTGGAGCCCTCAAAACCCACATGACAGGCTGAAAACGCAGCCAGGTAGACCTTAATAGTGGAAAAGGACCTGCCTCTTTCCATGAGGTCTTGCAGGAAACACAAAATATCAGGCACCGAGCACTGATAAGATGTGAGACCACGCCCATCATACCACCCTTCGAACACTTGCCACTTACAGCCATATAGGGATCGCGTGGAAACGGCCCTGGCATTCTGAGTAGTGGCGATTACACGCGGCGGGAGCCCCAGTGCATTTAGGTTCGTCCTCTCACGGGCCAGGCCCAGAGAGCCACCCTGTCCGGGTGGGGGTGGTAAATCTCCCCGTTGGCTTGGGACAGTATGTCCGTGCGAACGGGAAGGTGCCATGGCTCGGCGTATAATAGAGGGATTATCTCTGCCAGCCACGGGGCTTTGGGCCACCTGGGTGCTATCAGAATGAGAGACAGGTCGTGCTCTCTCACCCTGGCCAGTGTGAAAATTATCAGGCACAGGGGAGGAAAAGCATACAGCAGCACTTTGGGCCATGGGTGGGCCAGTGCGTCTGCCCCGAGGGGCGCGTCCACGTCCTTTAGCGAGAAGAACATAGGACAATGGTGATTTTCGCGCGAGGCGAAAAGATCTACGGCTGTCCGAATCTCATCCATATCCTCTCCACTATCTGCGGGTGAAGACGCCAATCCCCATAGATTGGGTTTCCCCTCGATAGCAGATCCGCGCCTCTGTTCGGAACGCCCGGGACATGAGTCACGCGTAATGACAGAAAAACCTGTCTGCTCCACACCAAAAGCCTGTAAGCTAGAGCGTGGAGTTTCGACGAGCGCATGCCGCCCTGACGGTTGATATAAGCCACTGCCGTGGTATTATCGCACCGTACTAGAACGGGATGTCCCTGCAGGCCAGGCAGAAAATGATTCAGAGCTTTCCAATTGGTAAAAGCTCTAAATAGTTAATGTGCGCTGAACGTAGTCTGCTCAGCCACAGACCGTTCACCGTTCTGCCTTCCTGGGTGGTTCCCCAGCCTGTTAAGGACGCATCTGTCGTCACAACTTCCCGCATCGTAACCGTCCCGAGGGGGGTTCCCCGTGCGTAAAAGTTGTAGCTCTCCCAATGGCGCAGGGCCGCCGAGCAGGCGCGCGTCACCGTTACCGAGCGGCAGAGATCGCGAATCGGGCTGAAATGTAGTGACAAAACCCATTTCGTGAACGCTCTCATTCTCAGGAGACCAACGGCACAACTTGGATAGATGAAGCCATGAGACCGAAGGTCCAATATAGGGCGGGGGGCGCCACGCCTTTTGGAACATGAAAATACCAGGAATAAAAACCATGGTTTATCAGATTGGGTGGCACCATCTGAATCGCTCCCTTGTTAGGAGGGAGGAAATTTCCTCTTCCAGAATGTGTGAGACGTTTTCTTCTGTGTGAGAAGAGAGAACGCCGTTGAAATGCGGAGGTTTTATTGCAAACTGTAGCTTGTAACCCTGGTTATGGTACACAAAAAAACCCACTCGGGCGCTGAAACGGCTTGCCAAGCCGCTTTGTGACTAGCGAGCGCCCCCGCTCGGGCCGGAGCGGGGCTGTATGGGCCCAGCTGGTTCATTTGTGATGCAAGGCGCCATCTAGTGGACACACTAGAGGCGACATGCAGGGGTTCGGAGGGATTTACTCCCTCTGCAGTGAGAAGTTTTCTCTGCGGAGAGAGGTCTTCTCTCCAAAACGAATTCATTTGATTCGTAACTTTGTGTGTTTTGTGTTGGGCAAACACTGGGGCCGAAGCCTTTATTGACCGAGTGAGGGGAACATAGTGTGGTGTCCACTGTGCTGAACTTTCCCTCGCAAGGTGCCCCCTGAAAGTGGGGGAAAAACACATATCTCCTGAACACATGAACTGGGCAGTCTTAAGCGCAGGCAGAAAAATAATATCCGCGGAGAGAGATACTCCCTCTGAAACGGATTTATTTAATTCGTTTGTTTAAAAGTGTTATTTAGTTATGTGTGTGTTTTGTGTTGGGGAACACAGGGGCCTTCCACACACAACGTCCACTAAAAACACATGGGCTGGGCAGCCGCAACCGAGCTGTGTGAGCCCAGCTGGTTGATTTTTGAGGCAATGGCGCCCTCTTGTGGACGGACTCAGGGCGACATGCATGGGATCAGAGAGATTTGCTCTCTATGTTGGCAGATATATAAATCTGCACGAATTCATTTGGTTTGTTTATTAAATGTGTTGTTTAGTAATGTGTGTGTTTTGTGTTGGGAAACACTGGGGCCGAAGCCTTTAATAACTGGGTGAGGGGAACCAAGTGCGTGCGGTGTGGTAACACTGCTATGTACTTTTCCTCACGACAGACCCCCTGTAACTTGTTGGGGGGGGGGGGGGGGGGCACACACACACAACGTCCACTAAACACACGGGCTGGGCAGCCACGAGACGGGAATAACCGACCGTCGGTGGGAGACCCTGTGTAACGTTACTCCCAATGGTCGAACAACAGGCAGGCCGCTTGCGTTCGGGGCCGCCTTCCTAGGAAGGCATAAATTGAAGGCCTCAACACGTAATCGTAACACATCAAGGCCCGCGAGACCGTGTTAACAGTCTAGCGGGACGCTCCAGCCGCTCAGACTGGGCGGTGGTCCCAGCGCTTACCCGTCGTAAATATTCCTATCCTGGTCGGTGGAGCTCTGTGGAGCTGGCCACACACTGTTGAGGCGAACGGCCGCTCGCTCACAAACTTCCAGGAGGATGGACTGAGGCAAAGCCGCGTGAGCGCTAGCCTAGGGAACGCTAAAAGGACCGCGTCATCCCCGTCGCCGGAACCGACCGGTTCGTCAACGAGAGTGGGGTTTTCCCGCGAAGATGTCCTCTTCAGGGAATGCGGATTGGGCTGATGTCAGCTCAAATATTTTAGAGAGGTGGCGCTCCGGGAGTCCCCCGGTAGCGCGTCATCATCACCGTGTCTCCCCTCCGAGTCAGAAAGGCCGAGCACGGCGCGGTGCATGGTCGTGCAACTAAAGGCCGGCTAAGTAAAAACTACATGGGCAGCAATTACAATGACCGCAATTCTCCGGGTTCTCCAAAGCTTCTTGAGCGTGTTAAGCCCAAGAAGACCGCGCAGGACGAGAGGGTCCTCAGCGGCGATGAGAGCACCACACGCGGCCGGGCAGGCTCGTCGTGATAGGCTGTTCCCCGGGGGAAGCGGCTGTTTAGACAGTCACATAGCCATGGGTGGGCCAGCGGTGAAGAGCTCGGAAAAATCCGTGGCGGGCAGCCATGTCAGGAGGAGCAGGTGAAGGACAGCGAGAGCTTGGGCGGCTCCGGGTGCAAAAAACACAGCGGATAGGCTGAAGAAACGACTGTCACTCACGTCTGGCGGAGGCTGATCTGGCGATATGTCCTCCTGAAGACTCGAAAGTGAGCAGCGTAAGGTTAATCCAACCGAACTGTGTCAATGCAGAGATCGCGAGAAGCGAATGTCAACTGAGGAATAGCAGCGCGCCCAGCTGTTATATGCCCGTAGGTAAGGGGGTGCGGCCTTACCTGGCAGTGGCTGCGCGCTTCTGTCTGTTAGCCAGACTTGGTGCAATTGGATGCTTCTGCAGAGGTCAGGTACGGATGCCCTTCCCATAGGTGGATCTCGAAACGAGATGATGAAAGAGAACAGCTATTAAACATAACGTTTTTTAAACACACACACACACACTGACAGAAGCTGAAATCATCACTGCTTGCTTTTTATGAATGTCAGACTGTCTCTCTGTCTTTCTCAGGGAATTTTAAAGGCATGTGTAAACAGATCGATCACTTTCCTGAAGACGCGGACTATCAAGCCGATGCATCGGAGTATTTCCTGCGTAAGTTAAACACGCATGTGTGTGTGTGTGTGTTGATGATGATGATGATGATGAAGAGTGTGCGAGAGAGAGAGAGAGAGAGAGAGAGAGAGAGAGAGGATAATGGTTTGGTGCTCAGAGCTGCTGCTGCTCTTTTAAGTGTTTAATTAGGTCACTTATTTCTATAAATATTTCACTGCAGTTTATATGGGTCAAAACTTTGAAATGCCCTGCACTCATCCTCATCTCTTCATCCTCACGCAATACAGGATGAAAGAGACACAGATGTTGTAGAACTCAACTCTATGAAGCACACTCACTTTATACATTATATAAAACTGATTATAACAACCTTTTTACATTATCGGTCAGATATATGTCAGTTCTGAGGCCTGAACTGGAGCTGATAAACACACAGATCAATGAGTGATGTCATGTCACTGGACAGGAAGTGGTGACCTCATGCTGTGATGTCATCAGTCAATCAATAATGTGGTTTCTGGCAGGATTATCACTCACACACACACACACACACACACACGCACACACACACACACACACACTATACATCCCTTGATTAGAGGTCAGAGTTGAGGGAAGGACACATGAATAATTAATTCTGCAGTGTGTGATGGACAGATCAGTGTGTGCGATGATGAAGGAACTGAGACAGATGAAGTGGAGATCTGAACTGACGTGTGTGTGTGTGTGTGTGTGTGTGTGTGTGTGTGTGCAGGTGCGGTCCGGGCCTCCAGTATTTTCCCCATCCTCAGTGTGATCCTGCTGTTCATCGGTGGACTCTGTGTCGCCGCCAGCGAGTTCTACAAGTCTCGACACAACATCATCCTCAGCGCAGGGATCTTCTTTGTATCTGCAGGTGTGTGTGTGTGTGTGTGTGTCTGTGTGTGTGTGTGTGTGTGTGTGTGTGTCTGTGTGTGTGTGTGTGTGTGTGTGAGATCTCAGAATAAACCCCTTCAGGCTGATGAAGACCTGATCCTGATCACCCGGTCGGGTTTATTCTGAGATAACAACCGGCTGGATGTACATTATCCCTTACATAACGTTCTGTCAAGGTTTTCTCAAAGTTATGAACAAACGTTCTTCCAGGATCATTAATTTAATGTTCATTCAGAGTTATCTGGTCTTTAATAATGTTCTCTAAACATTAGCACAAAAACATAATTTATATTTTGGTCATGGAATGTTTGTTTCTGAAACGTAGTTGGATGTTCGTCTAACTTTTTTTAAATGTAACTACTTGTTTCAGAACTTTCAAAAGTAACGTTGAATATGAATATGCAAATGAGCCCCGCCTCCACTCACTCACTCACTCAGAGATCCACTCGTTGTCGATCACACGTTGATCTGATTGGTTACAAGGTAGTTTGTGACGTCAGAAACACCAGCGATTTCAAACCGTGTTTTTGAGACTGTCTTTGGTTCACTGCAGTTTTAAAGGGGTCATATAATGCCATTTGTACAAGCTAATATGATTCTTTAGGGTCTAAATTAAAAGTTTGTAATATACTTTAATTAAAAATTCTCATTAGTATTGTAAGAAAACACTTATTTTACCTGGTCAAAAACAGCTCTGTTGTCAGCACGCCGTTTGTGTCTTTAAATGATAATGAGCTTTGCTCACCCCGCCCCTCTGTTCTGTGCGTACACCGTTTGTAACACAATAACACAATAACCAGAACGCGTTGTTCATTATAAACGTGGGATTATGAATTATATTGAGAACGTCGTACATAGAAAACATGCCGTAATGTACCCTGAGTGTAAACCTTAGACGCATTCATCGTGAAGCTAGCAATTTGCAAAGATTAATATAAATATTAATATAAAGGTTAATAAAACGTTACAGTCACTTCAGTTCTTCTGGAGATGCTGCAGGAACACGAATAGTTGGTTGGTACCGATCCTTTTTTCAGAAGCAGCTTCTTAGCAAAACCAGCTTTATACTGACCCTCCTCGTTTATAAAGCAGTCTGGTGTATGAAATGATTCGCGCAAACATAAAAGCATTTACGTAGATCGTGGGGAATATTCCCTTCGGAAACAAACTCAGCCACTGCGTCTTCAGCGGTTCTGATTTAGGAACTTTAAAATGACTGCTGTGTTTATTACACCCAAGAACAGAACACCACTTTGCTTAGACTCCATTCTGCTCAGTGACTGTGCTCCAGCGTACTTTTCGGCACGACACCGGTCCGCGCGGACTATGATTGACAGCTCGCTCACGAGCGAGGGCGGGTCTGTGTTGAAACGCTGCTGTCAATCAACAATCGTGGGAGGGGCGTCCGACCGTGTGACATCACAGGGTCGAACAGCTCAATTTGAGGCAGGGGAAAACATATAAGGAGATTAAAACAAAATCACTGGATGGATTTTTATCATTATATGATGGTTGTGTACAGGCACTGCCAACACACATTTCAGTACAATCAACTTGTAAAAGTGCATGTACCATTATATGACCCCTTTAAGGAGAAAATACTCAGCAATGGTGTCGACTTATGAATTTACACATGGTTTGTCTTAAAGCATATTAAAAACACCACATAGACATATAAACAACATTAAAAGATTTTGTTTTTCTTACCACAGGGGGACTTTACATTTTATAGTCAAGTCAAGTCAAGTCAAATATATTTATATAGCGCTTTTCACAATACAGATTGTATCAAAGCTGCTTCACAGTATCAATCAAAACAACTTAACAATGTTTGTTTATTACTGGAAAAAAGACATCCAAGTTTGGTAGAGCTGATCAATGGTATGATTGGTTAATTAATTTGAATATCCCCAACTGAGCAAGCCAAAGGCAACAGTGGCAAGGAACCGAAAAACTCCATCCAGTGACCTAATGGTGTCCTAACACCCCATCAGATGACCCAATGGAGAAAAAAAACCTTGGGAGAACCCAGGCTCAGTCGGGGGCCAGTTCTCCTCTGGCGTTTATGAACTAGAGGCCGAATTTACAATAACTGTAAGATAAAAAATTTATATGAATGCCTGTCTAAATAGATGCGTCTTCAGTCTAGTTTTAAACTGGGAGAGCGAGTCTGAGCTACGAACAATATCAGGAAGGCTATTCCAGAGCTTCGGAGCTAAATGTGAAAATGCTCTGCCTCCTTTGGTGGATCTGGATATCCTAGGAATGACCAGAAGCCTCGAATTTAGTGATCTTAAAGAGCGCGATGGATTGTAAGGCGATAGAAGATCCGTTAAATAGACTGGAGCTAAACCATTTAGAGCTTTATAAGTCAAAAGCAATACCTTGTATTTAATACGGAACTTTATAGGTAACCAATGAAGTGATGATAAAATCGGTGTTATATGATCATATTTCCTTGATCTAGTAAGAACTCTAGCGGCTGCATTTTGGACTAACTGTAGCTTGTTTATTGAAGATGCAGGACAACCAGCTAATAAAGCATTACAGTAATCTAGTCTCGAGGTCATGAATGCATGAACTAACTTTTCTGCATCAGAGACTGATAGCATATTACGTAGCTTAGCAATGTTTCTAAGGTGGAAAAAGGCAGTTTTTGTAACATATGAAATATGCTTTTCAAAAGACAGGTTGCAGTCTAATGTAACACCCAGGTCTTTTACTGTAGCGGATAAAGTAACAGGGCATCCTACTATGTTAAAGTCGTGCTGTGAAAGGTTTTGTGGACGGTTTTTAGAACCGATAAGTATTACCTCTGTCTTGTCTGGATTTAATAAAAGAAAATTACGCGTCATCCAATCTTTTATATCTTTAACACAATCTGTCAATTTGGATAATTTAGCGTATTCATCTGGCCGTGATGAAAAATATATTTGAGTGTCGTCAGCATAACAATGGAAACTAATTCCATGTTTCCTTAGAATATTACCAAGTGGCAGCATATATATTGAGAATAATAAAGGGCCTAACACAGATCCCTGCGGCACTCCATAGTTTGCCGAAGTTATAATCGATTTTTCTCCATTTAAGTAGACGAAATGGTAGCGGTCAGATAAGTATGACCTGAACCAGCTTAATGCTTGTCCTTGAACACCAGTGTAATTTTGTAGTCGATCTAAGAGTATTGTGTGATCTATAGTATCGAACGCAGCACTAAGATCAAGTAAAACTAGTACTGAGATACAGCCTTGGTCCGAAGCTAAAAGTAAATCATTTGTGATTCTAACAAACGCAGTTTCAGTGCTATGATGTGGCCTGAATCCAGACTGAAACTTTTCATAGATGTCGTTTTCTTGCAAGAAAGAGCCGAGTTGAGCGGACACAACTTTTTCTAATATTTTTGACATAAATGGAAGATTCGAAATGGGTCTGTAATTTGCTAGGTTATTTGGATCTAATTGTGGTTTCTTAATAAGAGGTTTTATAACTGCCAGCTTGAACGTTCTTGGAACATGACCTAAAGATAAAGATGAGTTAATAATATTGAGAAGAGGCTCTTCCACTATAGGTAACACTTCTTTCAGTAGTTCAGTTGGTATAGGATCTAATAAACATGTTGTTGTTTTAGATGAGGTGATAAGTTTATTTAACTCTTTTTGTTCTATGGTTTTAAAGCATTGTAATTGTTCTTGCGGGGTGATAATTGCGGCCGAATTATAAGGCGCGAGCAAAGATCGAACGTTTACGATTTTGATTCTGATGCTTTCAATTTTCTCGGTGAAGAAGTTCATGAAATCATTACTACTAAACTGTAACGAGGTATTTTGTTCAGACGACGTCTGTTTATTTGTTAGTCTAGCCACGGTATTAAATAAAAACCTTGGATTATTTCGGTTGTTTTCTATTAATTTGCTGAGGTGCTCAGCCCTGGCCGTTTTAAGTGCCTTTTTATAAAGTGACATACTGTCTTTCCACGCGATTCTAAAGACCTCTAAATTAGTTTTTTTCCATTTACGCTCTAAATTACGGGTTTCTCTCTTTAAAACATACGTAGTATTATTGTACCATGGTGCTATACTTTTTTCTCTGACCTTTTTTAATCTAATGGGTGCAACAATATCCAATGTTCTAGAGAGAATGGTGCTCATAGTGCTAGTTAGTTCGTCTAATTCATCTGTTTGTTTGGGTTCAGGCAGCAGCTGAGACAGATCAGATAAGCTATTTGAGAAATGATCTATGGTGGATGGACGAATTGTTCTACCTGGTCGATAACGTGGCGCAGCATGACATATTACAGCAGTGCGTAATATGCAAGTTACCAAGTAGTGGTCAGTGACATCATCACTTTGTAGAATGATATCTATATCGGTTGGATCGGTTCCATATGATATAATTAAATCGAGTGTATGATTAAGACGATGAGTTGGTCCGGTGACGTTTTGCTTGACCCCGAAGGAGTTTAATAAATCTGTAAACGCAGCCCCTAACGCATCATTTAAATTATCTACGTGTATGTTAAAATCTCCAACAATTAATGCTTTATCGACGTTGACCAAAAGATCTGGTAGAAAGTCAGCAAACTCTTTTAAGAAATTGGCGTAAGGCCCTGGAGGTCTATATACGGTAGCCAATGCTAGAGATAATAGGGATTTTTTTCTTACATCTAAGAGCGTAACATTTAGCACAAGCACTTCAAACGAATTAAACCTATGACGAGTTTTCTGAGTAACATTAAGGATATCTCTGTAGATTGTTGCAACACCGCCGCCACGACCGATCAGACGGGGCTCATGCTTATAACAGTATCCTGGCGGAGTAGACTCATTTAGACCGAAATAATCATTTGGTTTAAGCCAGGTTTCAGTAAGGCACAGAACATCGAAATTATTATCTGTGACCATTTCATTTACAATAACCGCCTTAGGTGTGAGCGATCTAATGTTTAGAAGACCTAGGTTTAGAAATTGTTTTTGTTCACTAATAGCGAGATTTTTTTTTTGTTTTAATAACAATTCGATTTTATAGGCATTTTTACATTTATAGAGGCATATTTTTTCTAACCTAATTTGCATATTAATAGAACCGCGTATACTAAATGAGGCAAGGGTGTCGAGTTACACTCAAGCTATTTTAAGGCATGATGATTTTTTTCTCAAGGAAAAAACTTTTAAATAGGTCAGTTTGATGATCAAAGATGAGTTTTAAGGGAAAAAATGATCGATTACAGAGGAACTTTAACACAATGTTCTTCTGTCTTCATGCTTCATCCTCAGGTCTGAGCAACATCATCGGGATAATCGTGTACATATCAGCCAACGCAGGAGACCCGTCCAAGAGCGACTCGAAAAAGAACAGCTACTCGTACGGCTGGAGTTTTTATTTCGGCGCTCTTTCCTTCATCATGGCGGAGATGGTGGGCGTTTTGGCCGTTCACATGTTCATCGACCGGCACCGGGAGTTACGCGTGGCCCGAGTGCGGGTGGACGTCGGGGAATATCTTCAGGGATCCGCCATCACGAGGATCCCGAGCTATCGATACCGTTACCGGCGCCGCTCGCGCTCGTCCAGTCGCTCCACCGACCCGTCGCACTCGCGGGACGCTTCGCCGGTGGGCCTGAAGGGGTTCGGCCCGTTACCGTCCACCGATATCTCCATGTACACACTCGGCCGCGGCGAAACGAAGACTCCTCACGGGACGCCTCCGATGTACAACTCCGACAGAGAACCGGATTTCCTTCAGGTCCACAACTGCATCCCGAAGGATGCGAAGGACCGGCGCACCACACCTGTATGAGCGCCCCCTACAGGCAGTGTTGGGGCGTAACTCATTACAACTAACTTGAGTTACGTAATCAGATTACTTTTTTCAAGTAACTAGCAGGGTTCGTATAAGGTGACTTGACTTTTTGAAATTTAAGTCCTGGAAAACCTTTGAAAATAGCCATATTTCCGAAGAGGTACTTGAAAAGTGCTTGACTTATTTAAATACAATATATATATGAAATTACATTTTTCCGAAAAAACACAAATGCAATCTTTTCACGCAAAATTAACAGTGCAGCCCGTCTGAAAAAAAAACATCTGACCTTTTCTCAATACAAAGTACGCCAACATTATGATATAAAATATTATTTATCGAACAGTAACAGCATTATAAACTTTGTATTTAATATATATTATTAAAATACATTGTTAATAATAAAATACATTATTAAATACATTGTAAGTTGTATTTTGGATACCGTATATCTGTAATTTGAGTTTTAAAAAAAAATCTTAAAGATATTGTTTGTTAAGTGCTTGAAAACACAAAAAGTAGTGCATGAAAAGTCCTTGAAAGTCCTGGAATTTCTTTTTACAGTATCTGTACGAACCCTGAACTAGTAAAGTAACGCATTACTTTTAAATTTACTGCAAATTATCTGAGCCACTTTTTAAAATAAGTAACGCAAGTTACTTTTTCACATTTATTGACTGCCAGCTCAGAGAAAGTGTAAGTGCAGAGGCGCTGTGAGTAAACATGAGGGTTATTGACTAAATGTGAGCGTGCATTTACTCATCTCACTTGCACAAAAAATATTCAGTATTCCTCAAAATAATAAAATCTGTGAAATGCAAAATCCGAATAATACGCAAACCTCTAAGAATTATTTGTTAAATAAAACAAATATTTGTATGCATTTAATCTCACTTTATTGACCAATGCTGATCTTCGATGATTCAGTTAAATCATAAGCAAAAATCACTTTAGAGTTTTTATTTTTATTGGTAAAGTAAGTGTTAAACTTTCTTCTCCTGCATCATATCTTCTGTTATCTAGAATGAAAGGTTTGTTTGAGCAAATGTGTGAATTTGCATTACCTTCAGTCATGTTTCAATTTTGGTCTGAAAGGTCCTTTACATTTGCTCAAAAATAAAACTTTTTTGTTGTAAAAAAACAAAACAAGCCCCGCCCAGGTGAGAAAAAGTAACGCAAAAGTAACGTAACGCATTACTGTTCTTAAAAAGAAACTAAATAGCCTAACGCAATATTGTAATGCATTACTTTTTAAAGTATCTTTCCCCAACACTGCCTACAAGTGAGGGAGCAACTCCTCAAACAGACGGACTTATTTATAACACTAATGATGATGAGTTTACATGTTGAAGTCCAAACAAAAAAAAAAGTAAAATGAAATGCATGATTTTCTTATCTTACATAAACTAACAAGTTTTCGACCATGTGATGAGAGAGCTGATGAGACTCGAGCTCCTGATATCTCTTTTCTTCATGTTCATTTTGTTGCACATAAATACTGTGAAGCTTCGTGGCCGCTGTGACTGCAGGGAACAGAAAAACAATCCCACGAACCGGCCGCGATTTATATGTCATTAGAAACTTAATGATACATGACTATATATATATATACACCTATATATATATATATATATGAAAGATGCATACATGAATATATGAACATCTGTTAATAAACCACACATAATTGACTTCTTGATTTAAGAAGACACAAAAAAACAAAAGAGCAAATCAGAAGCCAATAAAATCATAATGGATAATAACAGCCGGATTCATGTGGACTCATTTGCATGTGATGAAGGAAGTCAAACAATCAAAAACCCATTTCAAGATACATATTCCTCTTTCTTTAGAGTGTAATGTTGCTGTTTGATCATGAAAAAGCTCCAGTTCTTCTCTATATCAGTGTCAGTGTTTCTGAACTCCTGAAACGCCTCCATTGTATCTTGAGTTTCTTCCTGGAACGAACACGTCACAATATTCCTCATTACAATAATTAATATGCATAATAAAGGGGCGGGGCCTGGTTGAGTTAGTTAGTAGTGTGTTAAACTGGCGGTTATGGAAAGGGGCGGGACATTTTCCAAACACACTCGACCAATCACAACACACTGATCCAGCCGACCAATCAGAGCACAGTGTGCTTTTCAGAAGGAGGGGCTTCACAGAGACAGGAAGTAAACAGAGCGTTACTGACAGACTGGGAAGAGAGGAGCCGCAACAATGGAGAATATGAGGAAAATAATCAACATTCAAGGAGGAAAACCTGTTCTAGTAGAGCCTGAAACAACATCATTGCTATCAGGATGTGAAGAGACTTTTAACCAGCATAACAAAAAATGTTTCTGGAACAAATCACCAACCCAGACTAGACTCGCGATCCTCCTCAGGCTGTTAATGTGTATTTGTCGGCAGCGTCACAGATTGTGTTCTTAGTAAAGCTTCAGGATGGAGGTTTTCATGTTCAGTATGAAGATCAGACTCTCACTCCCTCTGCTGGCCGTCAGACGAACACACGATGTGTGTGTGGAGCATATTAATAATCATTCAGCATCAGAGATCATGTACGTCTGTGGGATTTTTTTCAGCTGTATTAGTTTTATTGTTTTACTCTTAGTAAAGTAGCAGCACACTCTCCTCATTAACACATGATTTGTAGAATCATTCAATAATGACATGTAAGACAAAACAGGTTATTATTGTATTTATAAAGTTTTCATCAGTATGATGGCGAAGAGTCACAGCAGAGGTTTAGTGTGTTTAATGTTGATCTCCTGCCTCTGGAAACACTGGACATTGATGTCACTCATCCGAGGGCTTTACTGGCCTCTAGATAAGGACACTGTGTGTGTGTGTGTGTGTGTGTGAGAGAGAGTGTGTGTGTGTGTGAGAGAGAGTGTGTGTGTGTCTGAGAGAGTGTGTGTGTGTGTGAGTGAATGAATGTGTTTATTATATATTATAGTCGTTTTTATAAACACACTCACAGACACACACACTATCACGCAGACACACACTTTTTCTCTCACACTCTCACTCACACACACAGAACATGTTTCCCACCTATTTAAGAGGAAAAAGATTGTGCTCAAAACGCTGAAGACAATCTCTGGGAACACATCACACACACACTAGTGTTTTCACTATCACAAAGACACTGGTGTTTTTACTAACACACACACACTAGTGTTTTCACTATCACACAGACACTGGTGTTTTTACTATCACACACACACACACACTGGTGTTTTCACTATCACACACACACTAGTGTTTTCACTATCTTACACACACACACACACACTAGTATTTTCACTATCACACACACACACTAGTATTTTCACTATCACACACACACACTAGTGTTTTCACTATCTTACACACACACACACACACTAGTATTTTCACTATCACACACACACACTAGTATTTTCACTATCACACACACACACACTAGTATTTTCACTATCACACACACACTAGTGTTTTCACTATCTCTCTCTCACACACACACACACACACACACACACACACACACACACGTGTTTTCACCATCACACACACACTAGTGTTTTCACTATCACACACAGACACTGGTGTTTTCCCACACACACACACACACACACACACGAGCTGCTGCTCAAACGAGACTCTGGACGATCTGCATCTGCTCCTGATACAGCGAGTGAAACGCTCGAGCCAAACTCAGGAATGGGGCTTCAAACTGTCCGATCTCCCTCTGCAGAACAACACACACACACACACACTCAGTGATGATGAAGATGAAGACGATGATAATGATGATGAAGATGATGAAGACTCACAGCACACGTCTCGTGATACTCCAGCCCGTGAGTCTGAGCCCACGCTCGAGCCTCGGCACCGTCCACCTCTCTCCTGACCGACAGGTCACTCTTATTACCCACCAGCACACCTGATCACATACACACACACACACACCATCCCGTTAGCCGGTAGATGACATCATCCTGCAGCAGATGACATCATTGTGAGGGAAAACAGCAGCACAAACATCATCAGTGAGTTAAAGCACTGGATCTGAGGAATGTTTTGTGGGTGTGAACACTTACGCTGTGTCCGAAACGCTCCCTGTACACTATATAGTGCTCTATATCGGCCATTTTGTAGTGGTGTCCGAATTCTGAGTGAACGAATTCATTCCCTACATTCATTCAATACTTTATGCCCACAATCCTCTCTGAATTCGAGTGTACATTCGATGTACACTTGCTGAAGCGAGCGAGTTTAAACCAGAGATTGCTTTACAGCGTTCTTATTTCTGCTTTAAAGGTGCAGTGTGCGATTTTTAGCGGCATCTAGTGGTGAGGTTACGAATTGCACCCAACAGAAGTTACGCTGGGCGACAGGAAGTGATGTCATCGTCTGAGACAGCAGAGAGTAGCCAGTTAAACTATGAGGTTTCTTTACAAAGATAAATTAAGAAATTAGGTTTACTTAATTATTCAGTAGAACGATGTGTGAATATTATTGCTACTTGCTGTGGGGGGGGGGGGGGGGGGGCATATTTTTTGAGACAATGCAAGACACACACAAACACATGCCTATCTTCATAATTCTAGTTTTGACTTCTAAAGTTTTAAAATTTAGCTAGCAATTTAGCTATTGCAGTGAAAGTCCAAAAATTAAATAATGCTCAAAACCATATTTTATTCATGATTAATATTGCATTGCTTTACAAAAAAGCATGTAATGTGTGCTGGTCAACAACTAGTCTAAAATTAAAAAAAAAACCAAGCAAACAGTAAAAAAACAAAAAAACAAATAGATGTGTACATTTAAGATAGGCTACTTAATTTATTATTCCAATATCCAAATATGATACTAAATCACACAGAAAAAAGGACTTTTATTTATGACGTGCTGTCTTTGCATTTGAACATTGCACATTTTAAACAGGACACGCATTAGCTGAATAAACGTTAGCCAATACAAACATATTTATAGAAAATAGTTGACAATGAATAGACAGGAGTCCTGTCACATGACCAATAATAGCAAAACGAATCACTTATTCTAAAAAGAATATCAAGTATAAGTTTAGATGAATCCGAAATATGGGGCTGTGTTAACAGTAAAACGTCTGTCTTTTAACGAATTTTAAAAACACGGATGGATAATACAAAATGCTTTCGGACATTTTGACAGAAAAAAACACAACCAAAACAAAATTTAAACTTAGCCTGTCAATTTACAATTATCTTCTCTCTCTGTGCGCGCGCGGTCTGTGTTTGTGAGAGAGAGAGCTCGCGCGGCACTCATACAACGGTACTTTTTAATCCAAGTAACTAATGCGCTAGTTTTCATACAAAATAATTATGTAACATAATTAGGTACTTTAGTTATTATTAACTCAATAACGTAACACATGCAGACTACGTTTCTCAACACTGAGAATGAATAAATAAACACCTCACGTTTATCAGTAATCCACAAATCACAGAACTTTCATAATCACTAAGCCACAGCGATTTAAATTTTATTTAGATTTATTGTTCATCAATACCTAAGCATTTTATAATTTGCATGGCTGAATGATGTTTTCCTCTAATCTGAGTGACCATGAATGACGGAGTATTTTAAAATAATCCATGCATGCGATCACTCCCGTATGATCATCGAATCCAGATTAAGTTAACTAAAAACAATATTTCAACTTTCCACATCCCCCCAGCCCGTTCCCCTTCAGGAGTGAGAAGAGCTGTGACGACTGTCCTGTCCTCGCTGACGAACTCAGTCAGACGGCGGCCGCGCGAGTGGAAGAGGATCGAGCGCGATTCTTTATTGCTGCCGATCTTCAGTCTCTTTTAATGATGATAGGCCTTACGCCTCTGTCACAAATCGTACCACCGTACTTTGAGGTCAAAATGCGTATCCGCTACGCAAAATGCGTACAGGTTGGCAGGTCTGTGTAAGGTATTTATACACCACTGAAAACATAGTTATGTTTATGATATTGCATTTCTGTCAACAGATCCTCCTAAATATTACACACTGCACCTTTAACATTTATTTCATGCTAGTTTTAAGGGGGTTCTACTTTTTTTTTATTAATCATTACTTGAATAAAACATATTAGAATATAGAGACAATATTATATAGATGAATTTTAAAATTAAATGAAATAATATAATATTAATATGGTAAATTATATAGGAATATTATTTTTATTACTAACAGCCAGGTGTTTAAATAATGTGTGGCACTGTTGTTAACTTATTAAACTGTAAGGAAGAGATGATAATTTGGTGGATGATTTTAAAAATATTAATTAATCATCTGTAGGTAGCGTATTCATTCACGGAGATATATATATATATGTCATTATGATAGTTATTGTTATTAATATTATTTTATTAATTAGGTAACATGTAAGGTCAGCGTCCGAATTCACTCATTTATTTTGTTCACTGCAGATATACAGTAGTGCACTCAAACACCACACACTATCTAGGCATTAGTGAACGAGTGAGCCGTTTCAGACACAGCTTTAGTTATTTATTTCTCTGAAATGTGCACAGGTTGTAATTTTGACATTAAACTGTAAGAATGAGCAGTGTGTGTGTGTGTGACCTCTGACCTGGCACATGCAGGCCGTTACAGTGCGATCGGAGCCTGTCGATCCAGCGGCCGCTGCTGGAGAACGAGACCTCACTGCTGATGTCGAACACCACACACACCACTGACGGCTGCTGCCACTGACACACACACACACACACACACATCATCATCATCAAACACCACACACACCACTGACGGCTGCTGCCACTGACACACACACACACACACATCATCATCATCAAACACAACACACACCACTGACGGCTGCTGCCACTGACACACACACACACATCATCATCAAACACCAAACACACCACTGACGGCTGCTGCCACTGACACACACACACACACACATCATCATCATCAAACACCACACACACCACTGACGGCTGCTGCCACTGACACACACACACACACACACACACATCATCATCATCAAACACCACACACACCACTGACGGCTGCTGCCACTGACACACACACACACACACATCATCATCATCAAACACCACACACACCACTGACGGCTGCTGCCACTGACACACACACATCATCATCAAACACCACACACACCACTGACGGCTGCTGCCACTGACACACACACACACACACATCATCATCATCATCATCATCATCATCATCATCAAACACCACACACACCACTGACGGCTGCTGCCACTGACACACACACACACACACACCATCATCATCATCATCATCATCATCAAACACCACACACACCACTGACGGCTGCTGCCACTGACACACACACACACACACATCATCATCATCAAACACCACACACACCACTGACGGCTGCTGCCACTGACACACACACACACACATCATCATCATCAAACACCACACACACCACTGACGGCTGCTGCCACTGACACACACACACACATCATCATCATCAAACACCACACACACCACTGACGGCTGCTGCCACTGACACACACACACACACACACACACACATCATCAAACACCACTGACGGCTGCTGCCACTGACACACACACACACACATCATCATCATCAAACACCACTGACGGCTGCTGCCACCGACACACACACACACACACACACCATCATCAAACACAACACACACCACTGACGGCTGCTGCCACTGACACACACACACACACACACACACACATCATCAAACACAACACACACCACTGACGGCTGCTGCCACTGACACACACACACACACACACATCATCATCATCATCAAACACCACACACACCACTGACGGCTGCTGCCACTGACACACACACACACACACACACACACATCATCATCATCATCATCAAACACCACACACACCACTGACAGCTGCTGCCACTGACACACACACACACATCATCAAACACCACACACACCACTGACGGCTGCTGCCACTGACACACACACACCATCATCAAACACCACACACACCACTGACGGCTGCTGCCACTGACACACATCATCATCATCATCATCAAACACCACACACACCACTGACGGCTGCTGCCACTGACACACACACACACACACACACACACATCATCATCATCATCAAACACCACACACACCACTGACAGCTGCTGCCACTGACACACACACACATCATCATCAAACACCACACACACCACTGACGGCTGCTGCCACTGACACACACACAAACACACACACACATCATCATCATCAAACACAACACACACCACTGACAGCTGCTGCCACTGACACACACACACACACCATCATCAAACACCACACACACCACTGACGGCTGCTGCCACTGACACACACACACACACACACCATCATCATCAAACACCATACACACCACTGACGGCTGCTGCCACTGACACACACACACACACCATCATCATCAAACACCACACACACCACTGACGGCTCCTGCCACTGACACACACACACACACACATCATCATCATCATCAAACACCACACACACCACTGACGGCTGCTGCCACTGACACACACACACACACACACACACATCATCATCATCAAACACCACACACACCACTGACAGCTGCTGCCACTGACACACACACACACATCATCAAACACCACACACACCACTGACGGCTGCTGCCACTGACACACACACACAATCATCAAACACCACACACACCACTGACGGCTGCTGCCACTGACACACACACACCATCATCATCAAACACCACACACACCACTGACACAAACACACACACACACACACACACATCATCATCAAACACCACACACACCACTGACGGCTGAAGCCACTGACACACACACACCATCATCATCAAACACCACACACACCACTGACGGCTGCTGCCACTGACACACACACACACACACACATCAAACACCACACACACCACTGACTGACACACACACACATCATCATCAAACACAACACACACCACTGACAGCTGCTGCCACTGACACACACACACACACACATCATCAAACACCACACACACCACTGACACAAACACACACACACATCATCATCAAACACAACACACACCACTGACAGCTGCTGCCACTGACACACACACACACACACATCATCAAACACCACACACACCACTGACGGCTCCTGCCTCTGACACACACACACACACACAATCATCAAACACCACACACACCACTGACGGCGGCTGCCACTGACACACACACACACACACATCATCAAACACCACACACACCACTGACGGCTGCTGCCACTGACACACACACACACATCATCATCATCATCAAACACCACACACACCACTGACGGCTGCTGCCACTGACACACACACACATCATCATCATCATCATCAAACACCACACACACCACTGACACAAACACACACACACATCATCATCAAACACAACACACACCACTGACAGCTGCTGCCACTGACACACACACACACACATCATCATCATCATCATCAAACACAACACACACCACTGACACAAACACACACACATCATCATCATCAAACACCACTGACGGCTGCTGCCACTGACACACACACACACACACACACCATCAAACACCACTGACGGCTGCTGCCACTGACACACACACACACACACCATCATCATCAAACACCACTGACGGCTGCTGCCACTGACACACACACACACACACACACACACACACACATCATCATCATCAAACACCACACACACCACTGACGGCTGCTGCCACTGACACACACACACACATCATCATCATCAAACACCACACACACCACTGACGGCTGCTGCCACTGACACACACACACACACACACACACACATCATCAAACACCACTGACGGCTGCTGCCACTGACACACACACACACATCATCATCATCAAACACCACTGACGGCTGCTGCCACTGACACACACACACACACACAACATCATCATCATCATCAAACACAACACACACCACTGACGGCTGCTGCCACTGACACACACACACACACACACATCATCAAACACAACACACACCACTGACGGCTGCTGCCACTGACACACACACACACATCATCAAACACCACACACACCACTGACGGCTGCTGCCACTGACACACACACACACACACCATCATCAAACACCACACACACCACTGACGGCTGCTGCCACTGACACACACACACACACACCATCATCATCATCATCAAACACCACACACACCACTGACGGCTGCTGCCACTGACACACACACACACACACACACCATCATCATCATCATCATCAAACACCACACACACCACCGACGGCTGCTGCCACTGACACACACACACACACATCATCATCATCATCATCATCAAACACCACACACACCACTGACGGCTGCTGCCACTGACACACACACACACACACACATCATCAAACACCACACACACCACTGACGGCTGCTGCCACTGACACACACACAAACACACACACACATCATCATCAAACACAACACACACCACTGACAGCTGCTGCCACTGACACACACACACATCATCAAACACCACACACACCACTGACGGCTGCTGCCACTGACACACACACACATCATCATCATCATCAAACACCACACACACCACTGACGGCTGCTGCCACTGACACACACACACACACACACATCATCATCATCAAACACAACACACACCACTGACAGCTGCTGCCACTGACACACATACACACAATCAAACACCACACACACCACTGACGGCTGCTGCCACTGACACACACACACACCATCATCAAACACCACACACACCACTGACGGCTGCTGCCACTGACACACACACACACACACACACACCATCATCATCAAACACCACACACACCACTGACGGCTGCTGCCACTGACACACACACACACACACACACATCATCATCATCATCAAACACCACACACACCACTGACGGCTGCTGCCACTGACACACACACACACACACACACACACACACACCATCATCATCATCAAACACAACACACACCACTGACAGCTGCTGGCACTGACACACACACACACATCATCAAACACCACACACACCACTGACGGCTGCTGCCACTGACACACACACACACACACACACCATCATCAAACACCACACACACCACTGACGGCTGCTGCCACTGACACACACACATCATCATCATCAAACACCACAAACACCACTGACGGCTGCTGCCACTGACACACACACACCATCATCATCAAACACCACACACACCACTGACACAAACACACACACACACACACATCATCATCAAACACCACACACACCACTGACGGCTGCTGCCACTGACACACACACACCATCATCATCATCAAACACCACACACACCACTGACACAAACACACACACACACACACACACATCATCATCATCAAACACCACACACACCACTGACGGCTGCTGCCACTGACACACACACACACACACATCAAACACCACTGACTGACACACACACACCATCATCATCATCATCATCAAACACCACACACACCACTGACACAAACACACACACACATCATCATCAAACACAACACACACCACTGACAGCTGCTGCCACTGACACACACACACACACATCATCAAACACCACACACACCACTGACGGCTGCTGCCACTGACACACACACACACATCATCATCAAACACAACACACACCACTGACGGCTCCTGCCACTGACACACACATCATCATCAAACACAACACACACCACTGACGGCTCCTGCCACTGACACACACACACACACACACATCATCATCATCATCATCAAACACCACACACACCACTGACGGCTGCTGCCACTGACACACAAACACGCACACAACATCATCAAACACAACACACACCACTGACAGCTGCTGCCACTGACACACACACACACATCATCAAACACCACACACACCACTGACGGCTGCTGCCACTGACACACACACACACACACACACACCATCATCAAACACCACACACACCACTGACGGCTGCTGCCACTGACACACACACACATCATCATCATCAAACACCATACACACCACTGACGGCTGCTGCCACTGACACACACACACATCATCATCATCAAACACCACACACACCACTGACGGCTGCTGCCACTGACACACACACACACACACCATCATCATCAAACACCACACACACCACTGACAGCTGCTGCCACTGACACACACACACATCATCAAACACCACACACACCACTGACGGCTGCTGCACTGACACACACACACACACACACCATCATCAAACACCACACACACCACTGACGGCTGCTGCCACTGACACACACACACACACACACACACCATCATCATCAAACACAACACACACCACTGACAGCTGCTGCCACTGACACACACACACACATCATCATCAAACACAACACACACCACTGACGGCTCCTGCCACTGACACACACACACACACACACATCATCATCATCATCATCAAACACCACACACACCACTGACGGCTGCTGCCACTGACACACAAACACACACACAACATCATCAAACACAACACACACCACTGACAGCTGCTGCCACTGACACACACACACACATCATCAAACACCACACACACCACTGACGGCTGCTGCCACTGACACACACACACACACACACACACACACACCATCATCAAACACCACACACACCACTGACGGCTGCTGCCACTGACACACACACACATCATCATCATCAAACACCACACACACCACTGACGGCTGCTGCCACTGACACACACACACACACATCATCATCATCAAACACCACACACACCACTGACAGCTGCTGCCACTGACACACACACACATCATCAAACACCACACACACCACTGACGGCTGCTGCACTGACACACACACACACCATCATCAAACACCACACACACCACTGACGGCTGCTGCCACTGACACACACACACACCATCATCATCAAACACAACACACACCACTGACAGCTGCTGCCACTGACACACACACACACATCATCAAACACCACACACACCACTGACGGCTGCTGCCACTGACACACACAAACACACACACACATCATCATCATCAAACACAACACACACCACTGACAGCTGCTGCCACTGACACACACACACATCATCAAACACCACACACACCACTGACGGCTGCTGCACTGACACACACACACACACACACACCATCATCAAACACCACACACACCACTGACGGCTGCTGCCACTGACACACACACATACACACACACACATCATCATCATCAAACACCACACACACCACTGACGGCTGCTGCCACTGACACACACACACCATCATCAAACACCACACAACCGCTGACACAAACAAACACACACACACCATCATCAAACACCACACACACCACTGACGGCTGCTGCCACTGACACACACACACCATCATCATCAAACACCACACACACCACTGACACAGACACACACACACACACCATCAAACACCACACACACCACTGACGGCTGCTGCCACTGACACACACACACCATCATCATCATCAAACACCATACACACCACTGACACAAACACATACACACACACATCATCATCATCAAACAACACACACCACTGACGGCTGCTGCCACTGACACACACACACACACACACACACATCATCATCATCATCATCATCATCATCATCATCATCATCAAACACAACACACACCACTGACGGCTGCTGCCACTGACACACACACACATCATCATCATCAAACACCACTGACGGCTGCTGCACACACACACACATCATCATCGTCATCAAACACAACACACACCACTGACACAAACACACATCATCATCATCAAACACAACACACACCACTGACGGCTGCTGCCACTGACACACACACACACACACACATCATCATCATCAAACACAACACACACCACTGACGGCTGCTGCCACTGACACACACACACACACATCATCATCATCATCAAACACCACTGACGGCTGGTGCCACTGACACACACACACACACATCATCATCATCAAACACCACACACACCACTGACGGCTGCTGCCACTGACACACACACACACACACATCATCAAACACCACACACACCACTGACGGCTGCTGCCACTGACACACACACACATCATCATCATCAAACACCACTGACGGCTGCTGCCACTGACACACACACACACACACACACACACACACATCATCATCATCATCAAACACAACACACAACACTGACGGCTGCTGCCAGTGACACACACACACACACATCATCATCATCAAACACAACACACACCACTGACGGCTGCTGCCACTGACACACACACACATCATCATCATCATCAAACACCACACACACCACTGACGGCTGCTGCCACTGACACGCACACACACCATCATCATCAAACACCACACAAACCACTGACGGCTGCTGCCACTGACACACACACACACACACACACACACACCATCATCATCATCATCATCAAACACCACACACACCACTGACGGCTGCTGCCACTGACACACACACACACACATCATCATCATCATCATCAAACACCACACACACCACTGACACAGACACACACACACACCATCAAACACCACACACACCACTGACGGCTGCTGCCACTGACACACACACACCATCATCATCATCAAACACCATACACACCACTGACACAAACACATACACACACACATCATCATCATCAAACACAACACACACCACTGACGGCTGCTGCCACTGACACACACACACACACACACACCATCATCATCATCAAACACAACACACACCACTGACGGCTGCTGCCACTGACACACACACATCATCATCATCATCATCAAACACCACTGACGGCTGCTGCACACACACACACATCATCATCGTCATCAAACACAACACACACCACTGACACAAACACACACACACATCATCATCATCAAACACAACACACACCACTGACGGCTGCTGCCACTGACACACACACACACACACACACACACACACACATCATTATCATCAAACACAACACACACCACTGACGGCTGCTGCCACTGACACACACACACACACATCATCATCATCATCAAACACCACTGACGGCTGCTGCCACTGACACACACACACACATCATCATCATCAAACACCACACACACCACTGACGGCTGCTGCCACTGACACACACACACACACACATCATCAAACACCACACACACCACTGACGGCTGCTGCCACTGACACACACACACATCATCATCATCAAACACCACACACACCACTGACGGCTGCTGCCACTGACACACACACACACACACATCATCAAACACCACACACACCACTGACGGCTGCTGCCACTGACACACACACACACACACACATCATCATCATCAAACACAACACACAACACTGACGGCTGCTGCCACTGACACACACACACACACACACACATCATCATCATCAAACACAACACACACCACTGACGGCTGCTGCCACTGACACACACACACACACACACATCATCATCATCATCATCATCATCAAACACCACACACACCACTGACGGCTGCTGCCACTGACACGCACACACACACCATCATCATCAAACACCACACAAACCACTGACGGCTGCTGCCACTGACACACACACACACACCATCATCATCATCATCATCATCAAACACCACACACACCACTGACGGCTGCTGCCACTGACACACACACACACACACACACACACACACACACACACCATCATCATCATCAAACACCACACACACCACTGACGGCTGCTGCCACTGACACACAAACACATACACACCATCATCAAACACAACACTCACCACTGACAGCTGCTGCCACTGACACACACACATCATCAAACACCACACACACCACTGACGGCTGCTGCCACTGACACGCACACACACACACACACACACACACCATCATCAAACACCACACACACCACTGACGGCTGCTGCCACTGACACACACACACACATCATCATCATCAAACACCACACACACCACTGACGGCTGCTGCCACTGACACACACATCATCATCATCAAACACCACACACACCACTGACGGCTGCTGCCACTGACACACACAAACACACACACACATCATCATCATCAAACACAACACACACCACTGACAGCTGCTGCCACTGACACACACACACACACACACACCATCATCAAACACCACACACACCACTGACGGCTGCTGCCACTGACACACACACACATCATCATCATCAAACACCACACACACCACTGACGGCTGCTGCCACTGACACACACACACACACATCATCATCATCAAACACCACACACACCACTGACGGCTGCTGCCACTGACACACACAAACACACACACACATCATCATCATCAAACACAACACACACCACTGACAGCTGCTGCCACTGACACACACACACATCATCAAACACCACACACACCACTGACGGCTGCTGCCACTGACACACACACACACACACACCATCATCAAACACCACACAAACAAATTACGGCTGCTGCCACTGACACACACACACACACACACATCATCATCATCAAACACAACACACACCACTGACAGCTGCTGCCACTGATACACACACACATCATCAAACACCACACACACACACCATCATCAAACACCACACACACCACTGACGGCTGCTGCCACTGACACACACACACCATCATCATCAAACACCACACAACCACTGACACAAACACACACACCATCATCAAACACCACACACACCACTGACGGCTGCTGCCACTGACACACACACACCATCATCATCAAACACCACACACACCACTGACACAGACACACACACACACACATCATCAAACACCACACACACCACTGACGGCTGCTGCCACTGACACACACACACCATCATCATCATCAAACACCACACACACCACTGACACAAACACACACACACATCATCATCAAACACCACACACACCACTGACAGCTGCTGCCACTGACACACACACACATCATCAAACACCACACACACCACTGACTGACACACACACACCATCATCATCATCATCATCAAACACCACACACACCACTGACACAAACACACACACTCATCATCATCAAACACAACACACACCACTGACAGCTGCTGCCACTGACACACACACATCATCAAACACCACACACACCACTGACGGCTCCTGCCACTGACACACACACACACACCATCATCAAACACCACACACACCACTGACGGCGGCTGCCACTGACACACACACACACACACACACACACACACACCATCAAACACCACACACACCACTGACGGCTGCTGCCACTGACACACACACACACACACATCATCATCATCATCATCATCATCAAACACCACTGACGGCTGCTTCCACTGACACACACACACACACACACCATCATCATCATCATCAAACACCACACACACCACTGACGGCTGCTGCCACTGACACACACACACATCATCATCAAACACCACACACACCACTGACGGCTGCTGCCACTGACACACACACACACACACATCATCATCATCAAACACCACACACACCACTGACACAAACACACACACACACATCATCATCATCAAACACAACACACACCACTGACAGCTGCTGCCACTGACACACACACACATCATCATCATCATAAAACACAACACACACCACAGACACAAACACACACACACACACACACACACACACACACACATCATCAAACACAACACACACCACTGACAGCTGCTGCCACTGACACACACACACACACACATCATCATCATCAAACACAACACACACCACTGACGGCTGCTGCCACTGACACACACACACACACACACACACATCATCATCATCAAAAACCACACACACCACTGACGGCTGCTGCCACTGACACACACACACACACACACATCATCATCATCATCATCATCAAACACAACACACACCACTGACGGCTGCTGCCACTGACACACACACACACCATCATCATCATCATCAAACACCACACACACCACTGACGGCGGCTGCCACTGACACACACACACACACACACACACAATCAAACACCACACACACCACTGACGGCTGCTGCCACTGACACACACACACACACACACACATCATCATCATCATCATCAAACACCACACACACCACTGACGGCTGCTGCCACTGACACACACACACACACACACACATCATCATCAAACACCACACACACCACTGACGGCTGCTGCCACTGACACACACACACACACACACATCATCAAACACCACACACACCACTGACAGCTGCTGCCACTGACACACACACACACATCATCAAACACCACACACACCACTGACGGCTGCTGCCACTGACACACACACACACCATCATCATCATCAAACACCACACACACCACTGACGGCTGCTGCCACTGACACACACACACACATCATCATCATCAAACACCACACACACCACTGACGGCTGCTGCCACTGACACACACAAACACACACACACATCATCATCATCATCAAACACAACACACACCACTGACAGCTGCTGCCACTGACACACACACACACACACACACCATCATCAAACACCACACACACCACTGACGGCTGCTGCCACTGACACACACACACAGGGGCGTAGCACAAGATCCCGGGCCCTATGTATAGGCAGTCCTGATGGGCCCCCATGTTCCAAATAAAATATATTCCAGACTTTTCAAGGGCCCTCTCTCCCCTTGGGGCCCTGGTAATCAGTACTGGTTTTACCCCCAGTCCGACGCCCCTGCACACACACATCATCATCATCAAACACCACACACACCACTGACGGCTGCTGCCACTGACACACACACACACATCATCATCATCAAACACCACACACACCACTGACGGCTGCTGCCACTGACACACACAAACACACACACACATCATCATCATCAAACACAACACACACCACTGACAGCTGCTGCCACTGACACACACACACATCATCAAACACAACACACACCACTGACGGCTGCTGCCACTGACACACACACACACACACACCATCATCAAACACCACACAAACAAATTACGGCTGCTGCCACTGACACACACACACACACACACACATATCATCATCATCAAACACAACACACACCACTGACAGCTGCTGCCACTGATACACACACACACATCAAACACCACACACACACACCATCATCAAACACCACACACACCACTGACAGCTGCTGCCACTGACACACACACACACATCATCAAACACCACACACACCACTGACGGCTGCTGCCACTGACACACACACATACATCATCATCATCAAACACCACACACACCACTGACGGCTGCTGCCACTGACACACACACACCATCATCATCAAACACCACACAACCACTGACACAAACACACACACCATCATCAAACACCACACACACCACTGACGGCTGCTGCCACTGACACACACACACCATCATCATCAAACACCACACACACCACTGACACAGACACACACACACACACATCATCAAACACCACACACACCACTGACGGCTGCTGCCACTGACACACACACACCATCATCATCATCAAACACCATACACACCACTGACACAAACACACACACACACACATCATCATCAAACACCACACACACCACTGACACAAACACACACACACACACATCATCATCAAACACCACACACACCACTGACAGCTGCTGCCACTGACACACACACACATCATCAAACACCACACACACCACTGACGGCTGCTGCCACTGACACACACACACATCATCAAACACCACACACACCACTGACTGACACACACACACCATCATCATCATCATCATCAAACACCACACACACCACTGACACAAACACACACACTCATCATCATCAAACACAACACACACCACTGACAGCTGCTGCCACTGACACACACACACACATCATCAAACACCACACACACCACTGACGGCTCCTGCCACTGACACACACACACACACCATCATCAAACACCACACACACCACTGACGGCGGCTGCCACTGACACACACACACACACACACACCATCAAACACCACACACACCACTGACGGCTGCTGCCACTGACACACACACACACACCATCATCATCAAACACCACACACACCACTGACGGCTGCTGCCACTGACACACACACACACACACACACACACACACACCATCATCATCAAACACCACTGACACAAACACACACACACACACACACACATCATCATCATCAAACACAACACACACCACTGACAGCTGCTGCCACTGACACACACACACACACATCATCATCATCATAAAACACAACACACACCACACACACACATCATCAAACACAACACACACCACTGACAGCTGCTGCCACTGACACACACACACACACACATCATCATCAAACACAACACACACCACTGACAGCTGCTGCCACTGACACACACACACACACACATCATCATCATCATCATCATAAAACACAACACACACCACAGACACAAACACACACACACACACACACACATCATCAAACACAACACACACCACTGACAGCTGCTGCCACTGACACACACACACACACACACATCATCATCAAACACAACACACACCACTGACACAAACACACACACACACACACACCATCAAACACAACACACACCACTGACGGCTGCTGCCACTGACACACACACACACACATCATCATCATCATCATCATCAAACACCACACACACCACTGACACACACACACACACATCATCATCATCATAAAACACAACACACACCACAGACACAAACACACACACACACACACACACATCATCAAACACAACACACACCACTGACGGCTGCTGCCACTGACACACACACACACACACACACATCATCATCATCATCATCAAACACAACACACACCACTGACGGCGGCTGCCACTGACACACACACACACACAATCAAACACCACACACACCACTGACGGCTGCTGCCACTGACACACACACACACACATCATCATCATCATCATCAAACACCACACACACCACTGACGGCTGCTGCCACTGACACACACACACACACACACACATCATCATCAAACACCACACACACCACTGACGGCTGCTGCCACTGACACACACACACACACACACATCATCAAACACCACACACACCACTGACACAAACACACACACACATCATCATCATCAAACACAACACACACCACTGACAGCTGCTGCCACTGACACACACACACACCACTGACACAAACACACACACACATCATCATCATCAAACACAACACACACCACTGACAGCTGCTGCCACTGACACACAAACACACACACACATCATCATCATCAAACACAACACACACCACTGACGGCTGCTGCCACTGACACACACACACACACACACACCATCATCATCATCATCATCAAACACAACACACCACTGACGACTGCTGCCACTGACACACACACACACACACACACACACACCATCATCAAACACCACACACACCACTGACGGCTGCTGCCACTGATACACACACACACATAATCATCATCATCATCAAACACAACACACCACTGACGACTGCTGCCACTGACACACACACCATCATCATCATCATCAAACACCACACACACCACTGACGGCGGCTGCCACTGACACACACACACACACAATCAAACACCACACACACCACTGACGGCTGCTGCCACTGACACACACACACACACATCATCATCATCATCATCAAACACCACACACACCACTGACGGCTGCTGCCACTGACACACACACACACACACACACATCATCATCAAACACCACACACACCACTGACGGCTGCTGCCACTGACACACACACACACACACACATCATCAAACACCACACACACCACTGACACAAACACACACACACATCATCATCATCAAACACAACACACACCACTGACAGCTGCTGCCACTGACACACACACACACACACACCACTGACACAAACACACACACACATCATCATCATCAAACACAACACACACCACTGACAGCTGCTGCCACTGACACACAAACACACACACACATCATCATCATCAAACACAACACACACCACTGACGGCTGCTGCCACTGACACACACACACACACACACACCATCATCATCATCATCATCAAACACAACACACCACTGACGACTGCTGCCACTGACACACACACACACACACACACACACACACACACACCATCATCATCAAACACCACACACACCACTGACGACTGCTGCCACTGACACACACACACACACACACACACACACCATCATCATCAAACACAACACACACCACTGACGGCTGCTGCCACTGACACACACACACACACACACATCATCATCATCAAACACCACACACACACCACTGACGGCTGCTGCCACTGACACACACACACACACACACACATCATCATCATCAAACACCACACACACACCACTGACGGCTGCTGCCACTGACACACACACACACACACACATCATCATCATCATCATCATCATCAAACAACACACACACCACTGACAGCTGCTGCCACTGACACACACACACACACACCATCATCATCATCAAACACAACACACACCACTGACGGCTGCTGCCACTGACACACACACACACACACCATCATCATCAAACACCACACACACCACTGACGGCTGCTGCCACTGACACACACACACACATCATCATCATCATCATCAAACACCACTGAAGGCTGCTGCACACACACACACACACACACATCATCATCATCAAACACAACACACACCACTGACGGCTGCTGCCACTGAAACACACACACACATCATCATCATCAAACACTACACACACCACTGACACAAACACACACACACATCATCATCAAACACAACACACACCACTGACAGCTGCTGCCACTGACACACACACACACACACACACACACACACACACACACCATCATCAAACACCACACACACCACTGACGGCTGCTGCCACTGACACACACACACACATCATCATCATCAAACACAACACACACCTCTGACGGCTGTTGCCACTGACACACACACACACACCATCATCATCATCATCATCAAACACTACACACACCACTGACACAAACACACACATCATCATCAAACACAACACACACCACTGACAGCTGCTGCCACTGACACACACACACACACACACACACACACACACACACCATCATCAAACACCACACACACCACTGACAGCTGCTGCCACTGACACACACACACACATCATCACACACCACTGACGGCTGCTGCCACTGACACACACACACACACACCATCATCAAACACCACACACACCACTGACGGCTGCTGCCACTGACACACACACACCATCATCATCATCAAACACCACTGACAGCTACTTACTGACACACACACACCATCATCAAACACCACACACACCACTGACGGCTGCTGCCACTGACACACACACACACACATCAAACACCACACACACCACTGACGGCTGCTGCCACTGACACACACACACACACACACACACCATCATCAAACACCACACACACCACTGACGGCTGCTGCCACTGACACACAAACACACACACACACACACACACACACACACACACCATCATCATCATCATCAAACACCACACACACCACTGACGGCTGCTGCCACTGACACACAAACACACACACACACACATCATCATCATCATCAAACACCACACACACCACTGACGGCTGCTTCCACTGACACACAAACACACACACACACACACACACACATCATCATCATCATCATCAAACACCACACACACCACTGACGGCTGCTGCCACTGACACACACACACACATCATCATCATCATCATCAAACACCACACACACCACTGACGGCTGCTTCCACTGACACACAAACACACACACACATCATCATCATCAAACACCACACACACCACTGACGGCTGCTGCCACTGACACACACACACACCATCATCATCATCATCAAACACCACACACACCACTGACGGCTGCTGACACACAAACACACACACACACATACATCATCATCATCATCACCACACACACCACTGACGGCTGCTGCCACTGACACACACACACACACACACATCATCATCATCATCATCATCAAACACCACACACACCACTGACGGCTGCTGCCACTGACACAAACACACACACACCATCATCATCATCATCATCATCATCAAACACCACACACACCACCGACGGCTGCTGCCACTGACACACACACACACACACACACACACACACACCATCATCATCATCAAACACCACACACACCACTGACGGCTGCTGCCACTGACACACACACACACACACCATCATCATCAAACACCACACACACCACTGACGGCTGCTGCCACTGACACACACACACACATCATCATCATCATCAAACACCACACACACCACTGACGGCTGCTTCCTCTGACACACACACACGCGCTTCAGGGTCACATGGAGTGTGTTTGGGTTGTTGTGTTTAACGCACCATGTTCTCACAGGCTTCTGCAAACGGCTCCCGTCCCGCTGAGTCATAGATGTAGAACTCCTGAAAACACACCAATCAATCAATGAGACGGTAAGAAGAGTGTGTGTGTGTGTGTGAGTGATTGAGTGTGTGTGCCTGTATGTATGTGTGTGTGCCTGTATTTGTGTGTGTGCGCCTATATGTGTATGTGTGTGAGGCTGTATATATGTGTATGTGAGCCTGTATATATGTATATGTGTGTGTGCGCCTGTATGTGTGTGTGTGAGCCAGTATATATGTATATGTGTGTGTGCGCCTGTATGTGTGTGTGTGTGTGTGTGAGCCTGTATATATGTGTGTGTGTGTGTGGGTGAGCCTGTATATATGTGTATGTGTGTGTGTGTGTGTGTGTGTGTGCCTGTATATATGTGTATGTGTGTGTGTGTGAGCCTGTATATATGTGTATGTGTGTGTGTCTGTGAGCCTGTATATATGTGTATGTGTGTGTGTCTGTGAGCCTGTATATATGTGTGTGTATATGTGTATGTGTGTGTGAGCCTGTATATACGTGTATGTGTGTGTGTGTGTGAGCCTGTATATATGTGTATGTGTGTGTGAGCGTGTGTGTGTGTGTGTGTGTGTGTGTGTGTGTGTGTACCACAGTATCACTGGTGTCTGGGATAGACACGGATTTCTCCAGAAGCTCCACACCAACATTCTGCAAAACACACAGATCAGACCAAATCAATCAATCAGCCATTTATGACATTAAATTGTTTCATTTAAATGTATATTTATTCGTCGATGTGTGTGTGTGTGTATGTGTGTGTGTGTGTGTTCTTACCATAGTGTAGTTTTTCTGAAAGACAGCACCATCACTGCGAAACATCTGACAAAGTGTGCTCTTCCCTACAGCAGCATCTCCTGAACACACACACACACACACACACACGAGCAAAAATACACAAAACCTGTGAGCATGTGTGCTGTTTAACGGGAAATATGACATTATATTACATCCTAATCTGCATGCCCATAAACAATTGCGTTCTTACCCACGACAACACATTTAGCTCTTAATTTCACCATTATGCAGAAATGAATAATAATTAATAGATCACAACATAAAGATGAATGTGTGTATGTTATCGTCCATCTGTTTCTTCCTTCCGCCACGGCAACCTGAACCCAAAGCGTTGCTCAGCAACTGAAATAAAGCACTTCTATTGGACTAACAGCTTTACGCTAGTAATCTGAGCAATGCGATTGGCTGAACGGCGTGACGTATCAGACGTACGTCACTCTGACGTTAACGTAACGGTTTTGAAATCCACCACTAGAGGCCACGTTTCACACACACACACACGCTGCCAAAAATATCTTTAATTCCTTTATTAATATTTATATAAGAATTTAAACGAGTGAGCTCGTTTAAACCACTGTTATTTAACACAAGTGCTGTTAAAAGATTAACCAGGCTCACTGGATGGCGAGGAGTCAGAAAATGCAGAACTGGGTTTTATTTCATTCATTATGTCTAATGATTTAGGAAATAGGAAACCAAGCAAATAAATGAATAAATCCATCGATCTCTGCAATTTAAATGTTATAAGTAGACAAGAAGCTCACTCTGAGTAAAGAATGTTCGTTCAAAGTTATCTAATAATGTTCTCATACGTTATCACAAAAACATTATTTTTTTCAGAAACATTTTAGTTGGACGTTCATCTAACGTTTTTTTTTAAAATGTTACTAGGCCTACTTGATTCAGAAAGTTCAGAGAACATTCAAAAGTAACGTTCCCATAATGTTTGAAAATGCATTGGGATGTTTTATTATATTTATTTATTTATTATTATATGTTAAATATTTTCTCACTTATAGGCTATATTTGTGTATTAAGACATCTCGTCTTAGCCTATATATTTTTCTCGCACAAACACAAGTACATAACTACAACTGCTTGAATCTGCTGCGACAATATCTCACGTATCAAAACTTCGACTTAAAAATGCGTATTAAAATAATGCATTTTGTTTTTCAGTGCAATTTGTTAACTGCAGTATCGACTCTAAAAGTGTGAATCTCGAATCCTCACGAGCACGGGCCCCAGAACCTGCGCGCGCTCCCGACGATCTCTCCTCCTCTCAGCGGAGATATCACTCACACACACTCACACACACACACACACACACACACACACACACAGAGAGAGAGAGAGAGCGCTGTGATCGGGGTCTGTCTGTGATTAGTGTTGATTAGCGGGTCTCAGGAGGATCAGAAGCGGGTGATGTACGATGTTGCACCCGCTCACCCTCATCCAGCAGCCGCACACCGGCCTCCGGGTCGCGTCCTGGGTGAGTATGAGGAGGAGGAGGAGGCTTTCGGTAGTGTGTGAAACATCATACTGTAAGCATCATCAGTCTCATACCAGGGGCGCCGGAACACTTGTGCGTATTATATGATTATTTATTTGCATGTTTTGTAAGTGCAATGAATGAGAAAAGGTTGTGTGTGTTTTTTGAGGATAGAAAATATAATTAGCTCGGAATTACAACAATAGACGTCAATAGAAACAGCCTTTAAAGGGTAACTAAACCCTAAACCAACTTTTTTTGGTTAATGATCTGTAAGAATGGGGCTTTATTAGTGCTGTTCATTGATTCGAGTAACTTTTTTGACATTTGGGTATAAAGTATTTTAATTCTACAATATATGGTGTAAAAACGTCTGAGTGCTGCCCTCTTCAGGTTGAACGGTGGCTACTGCAGTTGAATTTTCCTATTGGTGGTTGCGGTGGTTCATGAAGTAAGGGGTGGTTGGTGACGTAGGCAGGTTCCAGCTCACCAGGCCCTTGGTACAAGCTACCACGCCCTTGGCAGTATAAAAACCATCTTGTTTCGTCAAAACCACCGTAGCGAGTAAGGAGTTGGAATTGCGAGTATTGAAAACGATCAGGATGAATTAATGAATTAACTGGACTTAACACTCTGGTCTTGTCATATTTCATATCTATGGGTATCTCCCCTACAACAACGTTTGTGTGCATCTTACGTCATCGCAAACGTGCACAGCGCCTGACAGAAAACACTATGCGGGTCAATAGCCTATATTGTGTTTATTAATTTGGTGCTATTATGCATAGCTGAGTAAACAACACAGGTTAAACCAGTGGCGGCTCCTGCAAAGGGGGTGGGGCAAATGTTTCAGATCAACTTTATCGCATGCAGACTTTTTAATAGATTTAACTTTAGGGTTTGAGATGTGCAGGAATCAACTTAAAACAGGTTTTCTTTCGTTTCCTGAAAAGTAACAGTTTTGGACATACAAGGCTTCCGTCCGACAGCGATGATTTGTGTGTGTGTGTGTGTGTTGTTACGTTAATTAACATTTTACCTAAATTCAAGCTCAAATGGAGTTTGACAAGGGTTTTTGACCAGTAAATGCATTTTCAATCCACTCAGATAGTTTATTTTATTAAAGATTCCACTAACTTTAGGTGGCGACAAATAATATCGTTGACTGAATCGTTGACGTGTAGGATAAAGATTGTGTTGGTGTTCGAATGGAATGTACAAATGTCAAAGTACAATGCTAGGAGTAAAAAAGACTGCTACCATCCTTTCCTAAACTGATTGTAAAAACAAGTGAGATTTTCCAACACTCGAGTATTTAAATGGTCAGCAATAAATACCTCCTTAGACAGCCTGTCTTTCTTCTCCCAAGGCCCTCCTAGATCTTGTTCTTCCTGTTGCTAACTTGTTACTTACCCCTGCTCCTGAAATGGGCTCTGGTCCTGATTACTATGACGGCTGAATGGTATTTCTTTTAATGACACGATAGAATTAACTGCGTTCGCCATGACGTTGTTCAAGTTCAACTGGCCTCAACTCGCGAGATGTCCCAACAGTCTCTCTCGCTCTCTTTTTTATTTTTTAAATCACATTTGATAAAGATATTAAAGTAGTGTTTCATTTTTTCTTGTTGTTCAAATTCAAAATTGTTTTCAAATATTATTTGTCACTTAATCTTAAAGATTTTGAATAGTGTATGTTTGTTCCCACCAATCGCTGCACAAGTTAAGGATACGTATGATGACGTAAGCACGTTAGTGCGAGCCCTCCCGGAACGCATAGAGAATGCATCGCAGTGCCTGCAGTTCGAAAAAAAAACATCTTTGAATAGGCTTGTTTGAGATGCGCCTTGCCTCGCCTGAAATGTAGGCGAGAGTAGGCGGCTGCAGTGAGAGGAGGAGTGAAAAAAGCGCAGGCAAGCCGGACAGTTCTCGCTTCTCGCAGTGGATCTGACTCCTGCGAGATCGATGATGGATATCGCGGGATTCACGCTCGTGCACAGTGTTGATAATAAACTGGATGTAATTTAAGTTCGGTTGCATTTATATTAAAATAAATATAATGAACAAGACACCCAAAGTACTTATTATTTAATTCCATTTCAAATAAGTGTTTATCAATCATTTTTTCTTTAATAGCCTACATAAATAGGCTATGTGGTTTTTTTTGTTGTTTTGTTTTTTATAATAAAATGACTGTGTTGGCATAACATAACATAAACATAAAGTTTGGGAATATTCACACATAACATATACACATAAAACATGATATCCGAGTTTTAAAATCAAACATTTTAAAAGAGAACAATACATCACGGTTGTTTAAACCAATCAACATTAAGCTGTGTCGTCAGCAAGTCGTTTCCCATCATGCTTTTGATCAGCGCAGTCGGTGGAGAGCAACTGCGCGCGACTGCAGAATCCGACACGTACGCCTTGCGCTCGCGAGAGCTTTTTGACACACGTCAGCATGACATCAGAGCAAGGCGGACCGCACTCGGACACATTTCTATCCGGCATGCATTACGCGTTGATCACCGGTGATCGGTTCTGCGCAGATTTTGCTCATCTCAAACAAGCCTAAAGTCTATGGGAACCATAGACATAATATATACATAGACGCCCTATTGGCTACTGGAACGTACGTCAACGGCGCCGCCATATCAAGGAGGGCAACTTTCCTATACCTCTCATTATGGGAATTGAGAAAATCGGGTCTCCAAATACAACCAAAAATTTTTTTGGTTGTATTTGGTCATTATATAATAAGTAATAGAAACGTACACGAAGTACAAACCACTATAATCGGCTGATAAATGTAAACGTTATTATTGTTTTTATCCAGGAAAACCGCAGCTCACCCGTTTACTTGCATTTGATTACAATGCAGTCTTGCCCTCAGCAAAATGGCGGACACGTTGACGTATCGCAGCAACGCTCCAAAGGGCCAATAGGGTGTCTATAGCTGTGTCCCAATGTGAAGGCTGCATCCTCCGAAGGCCGCGGACTTAAGGATGCAGCCTATTCGTCCATGTAGCCTTCGTAGGAGTTCCTAATTGCGCAGCAGGTGTTCCCGAATACCGCTCCTGGCGCCTAGCAACGGTGCGAGAGTACAGCTGCCATCCTGATAATTCATTTTATACAATTGAATAAACAGCTATGGATCCAGAATTGGCTATTGCAATTTTTTTATTTATATTTTACTGGAAGACATGGTGAGGATGTTTCAGTCATGTATTTTCGGCTTAATAGCCAAGATCATGGCCAGAGCTGGTTTGTTGTGTCCCAATTCAGAAGCTGCGACATGAATTGCCAGATTACACTTTAAACTGTTGGGTATAGAGGGAATGCATTACCGTCACTTTCCCGCCGGAACACACTCCCTCAGCCGGACTGAGTGGCAGAAGAGCAGCTGCGTGACTGGATTTAATAGGGGAAACTGCGAAAACGCAAGTAAAACAAACGATTATCAGTTTAAACTAAAGATTGGACTCAATATAGTGTTCCTTACAACTTACTAAAGATCCAGTGATCCATGGATATTGACATGCAGCCAGAAATTGTGTTTCCTGACATTTATATGTGCCTGATTTTGACACCGGGGAAATACATACAGCAAATTTGCCTGTGAACGCTTTATATAAATACAATATAGGCAGGTCTAAATCCAGGTGATCACTTATATCAATGTTATATATATCATCATATCGTCTAGACTTAAAACTTGTATAGTTTTTTGTCAGTGTTTATTTAAAAATGTCAAATTATACAGAATATACAGTGGTAAATATTTGATTGATGAGTTGTCACTGCAATATATAACAATACAATATATAGAGAATGATTTTACCACTAAATTCAGCATATTGACACAAAAATGATAACTGCAAATCCACCTTTCGCTGCCTAGAGTCCAGTTGTTTCTATGAATTGCAACGATCTATTTGCTTCTCTGTTCTGTAGCTTTGTCTGTAAAAATATACCTCATATTTCTTGTCAAATCTAGTCGTACAGTCAGTCTCAAAGCTCTTTCCCGTTTTAGACGCGTTTTGTGTGTTTTTCCGCAGCATTCACACTGAAAACCAATGCTGCCGCTCAGTGTTTCTGCCACTCAGTGAGCGGAACAGCAGCGACTTCCGCTTACTGTGACGTCATGCGCATTCCCTCTATTGGGTAACAGTTGGGTGCTAAAGTATTGGGTGCTAACTTACGTAAATAATGTAATGAAAAGAAAAGAAAACATACATAGGCATATGGTTCAAATGTTCACTTATATCTTACCTTGATGCGATTTTGTAGGCTAGTGTATTCTTTTTATTATGTAGCATAAATGGACAATATAAATGATGAATATGGTAAATATATATTTCAACCCCGTATTATGAAGGGAAAAAACCCTCAATCCGTGGCGACGGCTGTGCACTCCGTCCCTTCAGTTTATAAACTGTACTCACAATATTTTTTGATCGCCGTGAGCGCGTCTCAAAAATGAACTGAAACAAAATATAGCCTACCTATATAAGCTTGAAATGTCCACTTTTAAACGAACAAATTCGAATATAATTTCCAGGTTCTAATTTGGCCTTAGAAAACCAGTAAAATCGTTTTTTTTCTATATTAATTTGTGAATATTTCAAATATTTAATAAAGGGGGAAAAAGTCATAAACAAAAATCTGAAAATACGTCTATTTTTTTTATTTTTTTGCGCAGCATTTGGTGTGCAGTTCAAAGTAAAATTTTGGTCCTCAACTTTGCGTTTTAAAAATAGCTTAATTACGGGTTAAAAAAAGAAAAACGAGTGGACGCAAAGGTACACGTCGACCTTATATTATTATATTTAAAATAATGTAGGCTATTTGTAGAAAAAGTTAGTCTTGGGTCCGTGTACTTTTGCGTCCATTCGTTTTTGCACAAATAAAAGTAGTTGCGAATGATGTATTATTCTTTTCTATATGACCAGAAATGATAGAGTATTTTAAGTTCTTTCCACTGTTGATATAAAAATGCAAGTGTCCGCGCCTCCACACTCCACACAAACACTTGGATATGCGTCAAAATCTTGTGTTTATTTATGATAATCTTAGCCCTGTATTATTATTGTCTAACCATTTATTATGACTGACATTTGACGAATTGCTTTGTTCCTTTTTTTGATAAAAGCGGCTTCTAAATATGTAGCCTAAATGTACTAGGCCTACTAATAATAATAATTATTATTATTTGTGTTTATAATTATAACTATAAATGAATTCACTGAAGACAGTAATATGTTAATCATAAAATAATTTATGAATGTTTTATTTTTATAAAATAAAACCTAACCTTGTGTTTGTGTAAGGCTATATTTATTTTTTATATGTGAAGTCTTTTTTTGCTTATTCTATTATACTGAGCTTTTTTCTCCCATAAAATGGAGTTTTAGAAAATTGAAGAAATTATCCATTTAAAAAATGAAGTTTATGCAAAGCATCCCTTATAAACAGGTGGACTGGTTAAATCATCGTGTGCACGATTTGTTAATCCAAGGGAACAGTTTAAGAATTCGTGAGTACAGTTTATTAACTGAGGGGACGGATTGTTTTTTTCCCCCACAAGAGACTTTCCGGGCTCCGTACTACGAGAATATAAAAACCCAGTTGAATATAAAAAAGTGCAGTTCAAATGTTACTCCCGCTCTTCATCGGTAGCTGTCACAGTTGCTAGGCGACAAGAACAATCATCCGTCATTTTTTAAAATAAAAGTGCTGTCGTCACCGGCGCGCAATGACTTATGGGGTAGGATCGGGTAGGATAGACCGCGAAGGATCCTTCCTTTCACGGGGAAAAGAAGGGTGCATTTGGCGTCGCTTTTGAATCAGGGTAGCCTTCGTCGCGCCGCGATGACGCAACCGGCCTTCGAATACAGCCTTTGAAGGATGCAAAATTGAATTGGGACAGCCTTCATCGCGCCGCGGTGACGCAATCGGCCTTCAAATGCGGCCTTCAAAGATGCAGCCTTCACCTTGGGACACAGCTTACGTATATATTATGTCTATGATGGGAACACTCTGGGCGATTCTCAGCCAGAGTGAAATCGCCCAAAAAGAGGCGGTACTCTACAGAACGTGACATAACGCTGATTGGACTATATCCAGAGGCACAGTGACGGCTAGCGTAACTCTGTGATGAATGAGATTGAAAAAGTCTCTTTCACACTATGGTGGTGCGTCGCCCAATCGTCCTAATGAACAAACCGCCCCTGGGTTAAACTGTGTGTGTGTGTGTGTGTGTCGCATAAGGTGTCTGTCCGCTGCTTGCAAAAGGAGATAGCGGATTTCCATTAATTTGTTGCCCTGATTGCACGCACTACGCGCGAATACACTGCAAGATCACTCTTGCTCGTATCCAAGGTAAATCATCAACACTATCATCCCTTACATGTGTTTTATTAAACTAAATACATCAATCGGCTAAAACGCATGCGCAGGATACTTTTATTCCTGAACAAGTGTGCACTCGGGTCCGTGTTGCTTTCACATACTGTACACGCGAACCGCAGCACGGTTCGGGAGCAACCGAACTCACACCACCTCCTCCAGGTAGTCTCGGGTTCGGGACCCCAGTGGCACCCGGGTCACATGACAGCGTTCACATTAGCAATGTTTCATGCGAACCGTGCCCCGTTCCGAACTAAACTGCCAGTGTGAAAACCCCCTCAGAGTCTGACAGCAGCTGTCAATTAATCCGTCACTGCGGGTCTCAGGTGCACACTGCTAGGCTACTTGTGCTTTTATATGCATGATTATTTTCGCTATATGCATGTTATGTGCTATGAGTCAGAAAAGTTTTGTGTGGGGCTTTAGAGGATAGAAAATATAATTAGCTCGGTATGACAACAATAGACGTCAATGGAAACTGCATAGAAAAACAAACGTGTGTGTGTGTTAATTAAGTGGTCTGTATTGGAAATCACTGGTGTTTAGATCATCTGACCAACTGAGACAGAAGCTTAAAGGTGGGGTATATGATTCTCTTTTTTGTCCATTTTTTCAAAATAACTTGAAATCCTATTCCTAACCCACTTACAGCCACTGAGTTAGAAGCACTGAAATGAAAATTAAAGGCCGTGTTGCAGGGTTAATTTTTCAACGAATTTGTGCAATTTGCTTGTTGGTAATAAACATTTAAACTGTTATCCATTGTATTTTATGTTGTTGGGTATCACAAACGGAATATAATACGAAAAAGTAGGTACTATCTTACAGCGGTTTGCAACGATTCTCCTTTCCCCCACAATGCATTGCAATACGTCACCTTGGGGAGAGAATTTACCAAAGCCCGCCTTGAGAGCATTGAGAGTGACTAGAGAGACGAGTAGTAGACGAGAGGATTCAGATAGCGCAGATTATAGATAAATACATAGAGATAGATAGATAGATAGACTAGATATATAGATAGACAGACAGATATATAGATATAGATAGATAGGCTAGTATATGCGGCAACTGCACATCCAATGGCGCGGGCGCCTCTGACGTGCGACCAACTCTATGTTGTCAATCTACCTACTATATATTTCTATCTATTTATCTATCTAGCTGCTAGCTATCTATGCCAACGTTATGCTATCTGGCTGTCTGCCTATCTCTCTCTATACCGCCCACACAAGCACCTGCCTAACACAGCGACAGACACGCGGCGGCTACGTTTGCAACAACATTTTCCCCGGAGGAAGAGATAAACGCTTAGAAACGCCCTAATAGCTAGCATGATGCCTTCTATTTCTAGATGACAAAGACAAAGTTTACCAGTACTACGACACTATGACAAAGGTTACCGGTACTTATCTGAACTAACGTCATGATCATATACTGCCACTAGATATAAAGAAAACGTTGATTTTTCACTCGGTGCTATTCAATGACAGTAAAAAAATATATGTGTCGTTATTGTGCACTGCTGCTCGTAGACTAGCTCCAGCGCTCATTGCTGCGTTGCTAAATGATAGCAACTCACCAGGACACTTCACCAACTCTCCACTCATTCTCCTCGGACCATGCATTCAATTGGCTTTGACGGCCATCAGTTCTTGGCAATTCCTCATTTGCCCTCTCACGTCTGGCAGGTTCAAAATTATATGGCTGTGGTCCATCATAGGCTACATGTTGGCTCTTGCCACCTCTTCCTCATCCCAGTCAGTCGCCATAGTTCTAACACTAGGCTGAGGCTACCTTTCCTCCACTTCTCCCCAATGTGACGTCATCACCGAATTGCGTAAAAAACAAACGTTAATACCAAAAACGTAAAAAACTGGTCTTTAAGACCATTTTTGAGACATTTTAAAAATTATATACATATCTTGAGTGATTTATATACCCATTAATCGACAGTGGTGGTTAACCTGCAACATGGGCTTTAAGCAATTTAATCATTTGTGGAACGGGCAGGACTCGAAAAACTCCAGCCAATCATTTCCAAGATCACCTAGAATCATTGAACAATAAGTTCGTCAATCAAACGGTCGCACCACACCCCCCTCCCCCCAGCGCGCGTGACCCCCTTCGTGCGCATACTCAAAGCTCGTGGCGCATGCGCATCTCGTCAGTAAAGCCGGTTCCATGATTAGTAGTAAATCGTCATTACAATCTCTCGCGCATCTGAGTTTTCGCTCGTGCATGATTGCGCGTCCATGTTCTTCGAATGGGTGGAGTCAGAGCCAGCGTTGGAGGAAAGATGGTAGGACCATTTGAATTGTATATTTTCAAAATCTGCTGGTCGTTTTCCAAATCACATACCCCACCTTTAGCTGACCCAAACACGTGCAAAGAAAAACAAACGTGTGTGTTTACCAAGTAGGCTACGTAACATTTAAACATGATAAACATGAACTTATCACATCTGACCATCAAGTCAGCTAAAATACACATTTCTGTTGCTAAAGCTATAGATTGGTCCCTAATATTGATTTGCTCTACCATCAGCTTCATAAATAATGAGTGTGTGTATCATGTGACTCTGAATACTGAACAACAATAAATCCAACAATGAGTACCATTACACACACACACACACACACACACACACAACATCATGATCACACACACAACATCATGATCACACACACACACAGAACATCATGATCTCTCACATGCACACATGATCACACACACACACACACAACATCATGATCACACACACAACATCATGATCACACACACACACAACATCATGATCTCTCACACGCACACATGATCACACACACACACACACACACACACACACACACACACACACACACACACAGGGGTCCGTCCAGCAGTTTGTCCTCAGTGAATATTGTGTAAAAAATGTAAATGACTAAATTTTACATTTATGTGTAGTGTATTTTATCGTTGTACAAAAGCATCATCACACACACAATCATACTGCTTTCCTTTCACTCCAATAACTCACTAGTTGTCAACATGTGACCGCAGTGTTGCTTGCGTTGTCAGAGAGAAAAGGGAAGTTGTTGTGTTTCTGCGTCTCTTTAACACCTGTGTGTTTCTATTCTCGCCTCGTTCAGCTGAAGAGCACAAACCGCCAGTTTCCTCGTTTCACACGCTTTACACGCTTTTCTGTTTTCCCTGCAACTCTTGCATTACTATGGACTCACGTCCTTCGCACTGAAGTGTCGAAACTGTTAGAGAAGGGAGCTATGGAAACAGTCCCATTATCCAAAAAGCGGCTTTGACAGTCGTTACTTCCTCGTCCCAAAGAAGGATGGCGGTCTCAGACCCATCCTAGACCTCAGACACCTGAACAAAGCGCTTATGACGTGACCGTTCAGAATGCTGACAACCAAACAAATCCTTGCGCAAATTCGCCCAGGGGATTGGTTTATCTCAGTGGATCTAATGGATGCTTATTTTCACATCCAGATATTGCCCCATCACAGGCCATTTCTCAGATTCGCCTTCGAGGGGCAGGCTTACCAGTACACAGTACTACCGTTCTGCCTATCACTGGCACCTCGTACTTTTACGAAGTACATGGACACAGCACTTACCCCCCTGAGACAGTGGGGAGTGCGAGTGTTGAATTACCTCGATAATTGGCTGGTTATAGCCCAATCAGAGGAACAATTGATAACTCACAGATCCTGGCTCCTCAGCCATATAGAAAGCCTGGGACTCAGGATCAACATTTCCAAGAGCACACCATCTCCCAGCCAGAGTATCTCTTTCCTGGGTTCAGTGATAGACTCTATACAAATGAAAGCGCGCCTCACATCAGAGCGCGCGCTCACTATTCCCTGAAAAGCAGACCACTGGTATCAGTCAGGAGTGAGTATGGCTGTGGTTACGAGGAGAAAAGTGATCTCGACAGATGCCTCCAATCTAGGTTGGGGGGCCCTTTACGAGGGCAGGCCCGTCTCTGGCCTATGGTCAGGCCTGGAGAGGCGCCTACAAATAAACTGTCTAGAGATGAGAGCAGTCGCTCTATCGCTGAAAGCCTTTCTCCCATACTTAAAAGGCCACCCTGTCCTGGTCCATGGCCAAAAACCTCATCTTGTGGGCTCAGCACAACCTGCACTCCCTAAGGGCGGCGCATGTGCCAGGCATTCTGAACCAGGGTGCAGATATATTATCCAGAGACAATGTTCCCCCAGGGGAATGGTCTCTTCACCCACAGACGGTTCAGCTAATATGGAGCATCTTCGCCTCAGAAGACAACGCTCATTGCCGAATATTTTTCTTAAAGAGCAGGCGTCCCTGCTCTTTGAGAAAAATATTCGGCAATGAGCGTTGTCTTCTGAGGCGAAAATGCTCCGAATCAATGCTTGCCCATGATTGGCCGAGCTGCCCGCTGTATGCATTCCCTCAGGTCACGATGTTACCACAGGTCATCGAACGGATCAGGGAGAGCAAGTGTGCAGTGCTACTGATAGCACCTCTCTGGAAGACCCCATTATGGTTCTCCGGGCTGGGGGAGAGACATCCTCACGCAGGCAAACCGATTAATCAGTACCGACTTGTGGGCCCTTCATGTATGGTCCCTCAATGGATACCCAGGTGTCTCCCGGAAAGGGTGCTGAAAACGATCACTGAGGCAAGAGTGCCGTCAACTAGACTCCTCTACGCTCAGAAATGGGAGGTATTTTCTGGCTGGTGCGCTGCACGGAGCCTAGACCCCTATTCGTGTGAAGTATCGAGTGTACTCGCCTTCTTACAAGGGCTTTTGGATGCGGGTCTTACCCTCTCCACGCTCAAAGTGTATGTGGCGGCCATAACAGCTTCTCACGCTCATGTGTCCGGCCAATCGCTAGGAAGAAACAACCTCGTCGTACGCTTCCTTAAAGTGGCAAGGAGGCAGAACCCTCTGCGACCTCCATCTGTGCCTATCTGGGACCTCTCCACGGTCCTGGAAGCACTGAAAGGTGCCCCATTCGAGCCGCTGCGGTCTGCGGACCTGAAGCATCTCTCGTTAAAGACCGCTCTCTTACTGGCGCTCGCCTCAGTCAAGAGAGTGGGCGATTTACAAGCTGTGGCGAACAGGACGGCCGAGGGACGTGAGAAAACGGCGCGAGGCCGGTGGTGCAATTGCTAATGAGCAACACCTGTTGAGCACATCGGTCTCGCATCTCTCACGGAGGAGCGGAAGCATAAAGGGGGAGCGACGACGTTGATGATCAAGAGAGAGGAACAGGCCTGATTTTAGTTGTTTGGTTTTTGTGTTTTATTTTAGCCAGCAGTCGTCCGCGAGGGGCTGCTGGCCGTTATGTTTATTTTGGGTAAGCCAGCAGTCGTCCGCGAGGGGCTGCTGGCGGTATTTTAGTTTGTTTATTTTATTTTTAATAAAGTTTGTTTAAATGTTCGCCGGTTCCCGCCTCCTTCTTCCCTGAACATTGTTACACTGGTGCCGAAACCCGGGAAGAGGGAGGAACGCGCTGTCAGAGAGTCCTCGCCGCTGTGGGGAGTCCGCGGTGCCATCGAGCATGGTGCGCGAGTCGCCGCCGCTCGCCGTGGGCCGGAGCCTGCTGCCATCCGCCGAACGAGGGGAGGAGCAGGGAGCGGGGGACTCGCGGCCATGGACGCTCGAGGCGGTACGCTGGAGTGAGTTGCCGGTGGGACGGTCGAGCTCGCTGCCGGCCGCCTGGGTATTGCAGGGGCGGCTGCCATCCGGGAGGGAGAGGGGAAGTCGCCGCCGCTCGCCGTGGGCCGGAGCCTGCTGCCGTCCACCAGCGAAGGGGAGGAGCAGGGAGCGGGGGACTCCTGCCGTCTGCCCAAGGCACCCGAGGAGCCGTCGCCGTCCACCGGGCGGCGGAGGAGCGTCGAGCCGTCCACCGAGGGCTACCCAGCGTCACCGCCAGGCGCCGCGGAGGAGATCGCCCAGCTGGTGGGGGACCAGATGGCAGCGCGTTGTGGGAACCGGACCAATTTTTTTTTCCTCTCTCCCCTCTCTCGATCTGTCGCTCCTCATGCTTCCGTCTCCGTTTCCCTCGGCTTGTCGATCCATACCCCCCAGGGATCGCCGCCGCCGTGGGGGAGTAGGCACAGGCTCGTGGGTACCCCCCGGCCTGTGAGGGGCGATGGGGGTATGTGGCGAACAGGACGGCCGAGGGACGTGAGAAAACGGCGCGAGGCCGGTGGTGCAATTGCTAATGAGCAACACCTGTTGAGCACATCGGTCTCGCATCTCTCACGGAGGAGCGGAAGCATAAAGGGGGAGCGACGACGTTGATGATCGAGAGAGGAACAGGCCTGATTTTAGTTGTTTGGTTTTTGTGTTTTATTTTAGCCAGCAGTCGTCCGCGAGGGGCTGCTGGCCGTTATGTTTATTTTGGGTAAGCCAGCAGTCGTCCGCGAGGGGCTGCTGGCGGTATTTTAGTTTGTTTATTTTATTTTTAATAAAGTTTGTTTAAATGTTCGCCGGTTCCCGCCTCCTTCTTCCCTGAACATTGTTACACAAGCACTGTCAGTAAGCGCTTCCTGCCTTGAGTTTGGGCCTAACGACTCCAGAGTCGTCCTCAAGTCAAGCCAAGGCATGGTTATGTTCCTAAAGTGCTCTCGACTCCGTTCAGAGCTCAGGTCATTTCACTAGCAGCTCTTTCCTTGCCAGAAGACGAAAGAAACGCGGGTTTACTCTGTCCTGTCAGGGCTATCAGAGTTTATTTGGAGCGTTCAGCCTCATTCAGACAGTCAGAACAGCTCTTTGTATGCTTTGGCGGCCGCACCAAAGGGCTCAGTGTGACAAAGCAGAGATTATCACGCTGGATAGTAGATGCTATCGCGTTGGCTTATGAGCCTAAGGGCCTGCATTTCCCCTTAGGTGTCAGAGCTCATTCCACAAGAGGTATGGCCTCGTCATGGGTTTGGTGAAGTGGAATACCCATGGAAGATATTTGTGTGGCGGCCGGCTGGGCCTCGCCGTCCACATTTATCAGATTTTATAATCTGGAAGTTCCCGCTTTGCAAGCGGGGGTTCTTTCAGTGTAAGTGCAAGCAAAAACCCCCCTAGGCCATAGGGCCCGATACATATCTGGTCCTGGTTAAACTCGGACTACAGTCCTTATATATATTTATATACATACATTATAAGGATTTGGCCCTATTAGGCCCTTTTCCTTGTTTTTCCTATACGAGACTCGTCAAATGACCGGTTTCTATTGGGATTCATAAACTTTACTCATCTATTAGCCTCAGGCATCTGCTTCGGGCTACTGTATGGAGCGAAGTTAAGCACGCACGGTGTTTTGAAGGGGGTTCCCATAGCGTAAGCTAGCCTTAGCCAATACGAGAGACCTCTCGAAAGGGAACGTCTCGGTTACTTACGTAACCTCGGTTCCCTGAGAAGAGGGAACGAGTATTGCGTAACCCGCCGTGCTATTGTGCTTTGATCAGGGGATCGCTTCAGTCGACTTAACCTGATTTCCTTTGGCTGAATGGGCCACTATAAGGGCTTAGGCCACGCCCATTCTGGCGGGCTCTGACGTGCCAGGGCGTGAAGCAGCCTGATTGGTTCCGCGTCTGAGCCGCCTCGCCATAGGTTTGTGCAGCTACACTGCGTTTAAAAAAATGTTGCTTCAATATTCTCGAGAAAAGGAGTTTTCCCATAGCGTAAGCTAGCCGTACGCAATACTCGTTCCCTCTTCTCAGGGAACCGAGGTTACGTAAGTAACTGAGACGATTTTTAATTTTATAACTCGCAGTTCTGATTTTTTTCCTCACAATTCCAAGTTTATAACTTTAAGTTTATAACCAAGTTTATAACTTATTTTTATCCTCAGAACTTTGAGATATAGCCTATAAACTTGGCATTGCGAGAAATAGACAGAATTGTGAGATTAAAATGCTTTTTAATTTTTTATTCCGTGGCAGAAACGAGCTTCCACACCCTTTTGCTGCTCATTTGCAGATGTTTTAGCATATGTGTTTTTAAAAAATGTTTGTTCTCCACAGCTGTTTTCACTGGTGATCTTCGGTTGTATCGTGAACGAGGGCTACATCAACAGACCCGATGAAGTGGAGCAGTTCTGCATCTTTAACCGGAACCAGAGCGCCTGTAGCCTCGCGGTGAGCATGGGCTCGCTGGCCTTCACGAGCTGTGTGCTGTTCCTGGCTTTAGACGCGTGTTTCCCTCGGATCAGCAGCATCAAACACCGCAAGAAAGCCGTGCTGGCAGACCTGGCCACTTCAGGTAAAGAGTCTCACTTGCACTGCATTTAAATCAGCATCAGCATTTCAAATTTAGAATTGATTATAAGGTTTTAACCAGTGTTGTAGTCGAGACCAGCTCACTCGAGTCCGAGTCGAGACCGAGACCATAGAGGGTCGAGTCCGAGTCGAGACCGAGACCAAAGAGAGTCGAGTCCGAGACCAAAGAGAGTCGAGTCCGAGTCGAGACCGAGACCAAAGAGAGTCGAGTCCGAGACCAAAGAGAGTCGAGTCCGAGTCGAGACCGAGACCATAGAGAGTCGAGACCGAGACCAAAGAGAGTCGAGTCGAGACCGAGACCAAAGAGAGTCGAGTCCGAGTCGAGACCAGAGAGGTTGGATAACCTAGGTTGGGTCTAAAACCAGACCTAAAGATATCTTCAAAAATATGAAAAATATTTGGTGGTAACAATAAAATTGGCACCATACTCAAACAGTAAATCAAATATACCATGGAATCATACACTGTACCCTTACGAAAATTAACCATGGTTTTACTATAGTAAAACTGTAGTTAACTATGACCGTAGTAACCGTGGTATTTTGGTGCGAACCATGGTTTTGATACCATGGTTTTACTATAGTTATATTGTAGTAATACTACAGTAAAACCATAGTAACCATGACCGTAGTAACTGGTATTTTTAAAAACCATGGTTTTGATACCATGGTTTTACTACAGTTATACTGTAGTAATATTACAGTAAAACCATAGTAACCATGACTGTAGTAACTGGTATTTTAAAAAATCATGGTTTTGATTCCATGGTTCTACTACAGTTATATTGTAGTAATACTGTAGTAAAACTGCAATTTTACTAAATTATCTTGAATTACATTTAAGCCATTTAGTTACAACAAACATCTACAAAATAACAACAGAAAGAGGTTATCATTCTATGATACAGACTTTATTACAGAAATTACATAATCTGAAAGAAAATAAAAACTTGCATTTGTTCTCACATAAAACTTCTGACATAAAACGAACTACAAAGTTATACAAAATTATTTATGATAAAGTGGTGCTGTGCAATGGTTAAAAAATGTAGTTGCTAATTTACAAATAAAAAAATAGCAATTTGTTCCACTGTAATACTGATTTATATACAAAAATAACATATTGTACAAATAAACATGACTTTAAATACCTTTAAATACACAGCATCTACCACCTCTAAAATGTCTATAACCTGTAAACACGTGCCCAACGCATGTTTGCAATTTATACTGTACATACATTCAGAGGTGTATAGTCCAGGGGTCAGAAAGTAAAAGTCCTGCCATATATTTATTCCACCCATGAACTCAGCCAGCTGAATTCACTTATTAGTCTTAAATCTCCTGCCTGAAACACTGTGCTAATTAGCAAATCCAGGTGATTGGAACAAAATACTGAGGAGGACTTTTACTTTCTGAACCTGGACTTTACACCTCTTCATACATTAACAGGATTACAACAACATTACTTAACAAGAACAATAAAAACTAGAAAATTCAGAAGAAATGAGCAGTTCTTTTAAGAATGTTTTAAATGATATCCACTCACAAGAGATGAAGACATGGAGTCTCCTCCACACTTTAAATTCTAGGTGAAAAAGTTTTTGTTCAAAAAACATGTGATGCACCGTCCAGGCCAGTAGTTGTCAGTATGAAGTCTGTCATGTAGGCCAGTAGGTTACAGTGCGGCTTCGGTTTGATTCTGTCTTTCAGCCCAAATGGACGCAGGACCTAAAATGAGAAGAATACACACCACATTAACACACGGCTTGCTGGAATACTCAACTGTTATTGGTCAGTTGCACTATCGAGTAGCCATGTGTAAGCCCGACTATCGGTCCAATGGCAGTCTTCCAATAGCTGGGTTTCAGTCACGTGATTATGATGACGATTATGATGACGCGGGAAGGCGGGGCGATTTCAGATGGAGGGCAGGAAGTAAACATGGAGAATACGTCTATGAAGGAAACCGTTGCGGAGAGTCCGTATTGAGTCTAATTTACCTTGATCATTTAATGTCCCATTCCCACTGATCCCCTGAACGACAACCTAATGCTATATAAACACAGACACAAAAAAACACGTTGGCTAGCTAACATACCGTCGCTGCATCACGGCATTAACAGACTCTGCTCCTCCCAAACCGCAGACGTAACGTTACGTTAAAAATCCACTTTTTACGGTGTTGTTCTGTGAGCTTTTTACATTTCTCACCTTTATGAATGACAATCTTTGGTACTCTATAAAAACCCTTTCCCTTTTCTCGATTAGAACGATTGGAGCAGCCGTAAACTACACAAAACATTGATGGCAGATCCTCAGCTATTTCACTTCCTGCCCTCCATCTGAATTTTCGCGCTCTCACGATGCAGCAGCGTGACGTCACGTGAAACCCTTACACAATCAAAGATACTTTTATATAGCCCCCTTGAATTTGTATACACTTGAATTTAAAGTAACGTTTGCTTCAGGCAGATCTATGGCCAGCAACTGCTGTATCGATACTGTCGTGCTTTTGAATCTAGCCAATTCAGAGCTCGAATTTCAGCACGGGATTGCGAGTATTACGCATTATTCTAATCATTCCCGCAGGTCTCCCACTTATAATGCGGGAAATTCCCTCAAACATTGATTGAGTATCCAGCTGTGCCGCGTCTTCTGTCTCTCAAAATGGGTTGCTCAAGGCAAGCGTCAAACGCGCTGAAGGCGGCGATACACTCTCGCTTTCGGGAGTTGGGACATGACGGAATATTCACTTGCATATTCGGGCGAGCATTGCATTGTCACTTAAGTTTACCATTCGCTCGTCTTTTAAAGTCTTACCACGCTAAACATTCAAGCGATTTTAAACTATTCAGTGCTTGCACGCTCTCTGAGAGATGGTTTTCTCTGCATGCATACATAGAGTAAAGCCGCCTCACAAACAGCCTGTGAGTAACAAAAGTTCTTTTCACGGATTATATCGCTTTTACGGACAAAAACAAGCAAAATGATGTCAAAAATGTCGGTCTTGGTGAGTATCCAACGCAGTCGGTTATGTATTAAATAAGTATAAAATGCATGTGATGTTACAGTATGAACACAGGATCCGTGCACTAGCTCTTAAAGTGACAGCAGCCATATGTGTCTGTCATTAATATTGTTGTCAAAACAACAAAAGATAGCTTTAATTATAAGGAATCTGGATTTATAGTCGAGTTATTTAATTTAGTCAGGACTAAAATACTACCCAATGTTATTTTACATGTAATTACTTTATTAAGTTCTTAATACTAGTGCTAGACCTATTCAAAAACTTTTCTCTTTATTGGTAGGCTATCTTTATTCTATTGTATTTATTTGTTTAAAATGATTTCAACATAATGTAAAGAAATTACTTTGTTTGGTGCACATTCCAACACTTATTTAATTGAACTCTCATTGTTTTTTAATGACAACAACTAAATAGTTTTTCAGTTATCACAACTGTTATAACACTGTTTATTCAATAAAGATATTACTGTTACTAAACTCTGCCCAAAAGAAATTTTAATTCCAAATTGATCCATATCGTGATGCGTATCGTATCGTGACATTGTTGGTGATACACAGCCCTAATGGCCACTATTACAGATATAAGTTAACCAACTTTACTTCTCTTATAATAGCTTTGGATTGGCCATGCCACGGTTTCCCACGTATCTAAAGTAACATCAAATTAAAACAGAGGTAAAACAGATGCACACAGATTTAGGTTGGTTGAGCAGTATTTTTGCTGCCCTAAACGGAAATAACTCTCTCTGCAAAACAAGTACACTTGAATTGATGCCAAATATTAGTCGTCACTAATCTGACACAAACTTGCGGGAACAAACAAACAAAAAAAGGTTTTAAAAGACAAAAAATGTAGATATACAGCACATAGCATATAATCATTATATGTTTATTAATGGCATTCACTATGACTTCACTATTTACCTGGCAAACAGCTGATGGTTCCACACTCTCTCGTCTCTATTAAAGAAGATGATAATTAGAAATTATATTTTTTTTGCCAGTCACAAGTTGTCCAAAGTCATTAAATGTAATGCTTAAGATCTGTGCATGGGATAGACAATTCTGTGTGGATGTCAAAATATATTAACAATACGGAACAAGATTTTAGATTCAAATTCAATTCGAATTGGTTATAGATCTGCCAGGTTCTCACACCAGCCAATCACAGCGCACTCCCTCTCCCACTTCGGTTCACCTTCGTAACACAAATGAAGATATTTTTAATGAAATTCTGAGGGCTTTCTGTCCCTCCATTGGGAGCAATGCAACTAACACATTCAAGGCCCAAAACGATAGGAAAGACATCATTGAAGTAATCCATGTGACTCCAGTGGTTTAACCAATTTTATGAAGCGATGTGGGTGCTTTGTTTTTGCAAAAAAACACAATTTACCACTTTATTTAAGAAAATACTGACCTGCAATCCAGTAGGGGGAGCACTACAACGCATGCGTATTGTGTTGACCGGAAGTTGTTCAGTGAATGTGCAGATAATATTATTTTTGTTGGGGTTTTTTTGTGCAAATCAAAGCACTTGCATTGCTTCATAAAATTAAGGTTACTAGAGTCACATGGATTACTTTAATGGTGTCGTTACTACCTTTCTGGGGATTGAATGTATTAGTTGCGAAGGCTCCCAATGGAGGAACAGAAAGCTTTTGGAGTTCATCAAAAATATCTTAATTTGTGTTCCGAAGATAAACGATGGTCTTACGGGTTTGGAACAACATGAGGGTGAATAATTTTTCCTGAACTATACCTTTAAGGAATCCTGGAAACACCTTAAATCAACCACAGCATGCATTCGATCCATTTTCTGGAATAACTGAAATGCAGATAAGAAAAAAAAAAAAAACAGTTTCACACACACACACAAAAAAAAAAACTTTCTGCATTTACATTTTCCACAAAAAAAGAAAAGCAGTTTCAAATGATTCGCTTAAAGCTTCATATAAAGTACCCAGAAAAGTAAACTGTTAGCTGCAGCCCTATTTTACAGTGCACTAAAAAATAAGATGAACAAGTCACATGGACATTATTTTTTGATATTTTCAGAATTTAAAACAAGTAAATAAAGGGTTAGTTCACCCAAAAATGGAAATTCTGTCATTAATTACTCACCCTTATGTAGTTTCAAACCTGTAAGACTTTAGTTCATCTTTGGAATACAAATGCAGATCTTTTAATGAAATGTGAGTTTTCTGTCCTTCCATTGACAGCTAAGCAACTAACACTTTGATGCTTCAAAAAAGTTAAGAGATTGTAAAACTAATCCATTTGAATTGAGAAGTTAAAAAGTTTTTTTTAAAAGACTACCACTTTATATAATAAACTGATTGAATTTAGGATTTTATTCACTTGTAAACATTGAACAAACAGAAGCTCAACCGCATTTGCTTTGATAAGCGAGAACAAACCTCAGTGGTTCTTGCTGAAGCTTACGTGCTGCGAAACACACCGCTTACCACAACTGACGTGTGAATTGATGAATATTTATATGTGAATAAAAGCCTAAATTAAATCTGTTCATCATATAAAACGATTGTATCTCTACAGAAAAATGTTGACTAAACTGCTTGATTCAAATTATTTTACGATCTCTTTTTAATGGTAGCACACAGGTAGCAAAAGACATGTAAAATGGCAATATATTAATTACATTTACATTTTCCATACCATATGTGCAATGTTTGGGGCAAAGTGACAATTCAAATTCAATAATATAATTAAATTAGCCATTTCCTACACTTGTTTTAACATATAATTTAAACATATACTTAACATTTTTATAAGTTGCAAAATTTTAATTAAAATGTATTACAAAAATTATTAGAGATGTTAAAAGGGATAGTTCACCCAAAAATGAAAAACTCTTTCAATAATTATTCACCCTCATGTCTTTCCAAACCTGTAAGACTTCCGTTCATCTTCAGAACACACATGAAGATCTTAAATAAATCGGAGAGCTTTCTGTCCCTCCATTGACAGTCTAAGCAACTAAAACTTTGATGCTTCAAAAAGTTCATAAAGAGATAGTAAGACTAATCCATTTGAATTGAGCAGTTTAATTCAAATTTTCTGAAGAGACTCGATCGCTTTATACAGGGTTCCTACAGGTTTCTTCAAGTTAAATTCAAGTCTTTTTAAGACCTTTTTAAGACCATTTATATAAAAAAAAATTAATACCTATTTCACATCCCTACCAGCAAAGAAAAACAAAATCCTTCAACTTGTGTTGATTTATTTTTCAAATATGGAATGGGTAAAAGATGATAAGCCAAGCAGGTGTGAAAAATAAAAACATTTCAGTAGGCCACAAGAAAGTTTGCCGAACAATGTTAAGTTGTGTTTTAACATTAGCTAGCTACTTATTCTATGCTGGGAATATGGGGAACTGAGAGACCCCTGAACAATAAACATCGAAAATAATAATAATAATCGTGGTTGACAAATGAAACTTTTGAGGAAAAATACAATACGGAGAAGTTACATACAGCAGTGTTAATTTTGACAGCAAATTTTGATTTAGTTTTAGTCTCAGTCTTTTGACTAAAAATATGACAAACTAATTTTAGTCATACTTTAGTCATCTGAATTGTTTTAGTTTTAGTCTAGTTTTAGTTGACGAAATACAATAAGATTTTAGTTTTTTTAGATTTTGGAAATCTACTGTAAACTAAATCTACAGTAGATTTAGTCGACTAAAATATAATGGGTTTAGGTAAATTGTAATGTGTCAATTTAGAATTTCTCTAAAATTTCCAAACCCATATACTCCCGGAGAAAACATATATTAACCTATTAATATTAATGATTTTTAAGTTTCAACAAGCAATACAGATACAGATTTAACTACTGTGACTTAAAAAAAAACTTTTCCTAAAGTAAAAGACAGTCTTTTCAATGAATGATATATGCATTTTTTATAACAACTTACATACATAATTCTTTATTCTTTCAAGCAGACAATTATTTGGATGAATTAAATATAATTAATCCTTATTAAAGCTATTAACAAACAGTAAATGCTTTTCTCTTTTTTCTTTTGTTGCTTGATCAAAATTAATGACACAGACCGCATTATGTTTATTGGCACTGTCACTTTAAGACATCAGATCCGATTGCACTGATGCACACCCGATACAACTGTTTAAGACATAACCGACATAGTTTACATGAATACTCTCCAAACCGGACATTTAGACATAATGTTGTGTGTATTTGTCCATTCAGACACGAAAGAGCTCAGTGCAGGACACGCGCGCTGTATAGGTGTATATGTGCATGGCTCCACGCTTCGGGTTGGTGCGTGGTTGGTTTACATTTTTAACATTTTATGAGACCGCGGGGTAGATCAGCACGTTACTGTACAAATGTGTGCATCTACCACACACACAGGACATCAGTTCCGACTGGATCGCTTCCCAGATCGACACTATCTAACATTTTCATCTAGTTTTTGTTCGTTGACGAAAATGTAAATAGATTTTCGTCATAGTTTTTGTCATTCAAAACTAGGTTTTATTTAGGTAGCGTCTCGTTTTCGTCAGTGAAAAATGTCGTTGAAGAAAAGTTATTATTTTAGTCAATGAAATGAACACTGACATACAACACAATTTTTAAGACCCAGACATCAAAATTCAAGACTTTTTAAAGACTTTTTAAGGTATTATTTCCAAATTCATAAATTCAATGCTTTTAAGGCTTTTTAAGACCCCGCGGGAACCCTGTTTATATGATGAGCAGATTTAATTTAGTCTTTTCTTCACATTTAAACATTGATTAGCAAACATAAACAGAAGCTCAACCGAACATTCTTGACATGTGAGACCAAACCTCTTTCTCAAACGTGCTGCGCAACACACGAGAGTGAACCTCATTTGTTCTCGCATGTCAAGAGAACATGCTTGAGCTTCTGTTTACCGCTTCTGATGTGTGAAATGATTCATGTTTATGTGTGAATAAAAGCCTAAATTCAACCTGTTCATCATAAAGGAGGCAATCATGTCTTCACAAAATTTAGACTAAACCACTCAATTCTTATGGATTAGTTTTACGATCACTTTATGAACTTTTTAAACAATAAAGAGGTAGTTGCTTAGCTGTCTATAGGGGGTCAGAAAGCTCTCAGATTTCATTATTAAGATCTTCATTTGTGTTCTGAAGATGAACGAAAGTATCACAGGTTTGGAATGACATGAGGGTGAATAATTAATGACAGGGTTTTTTATTTTTTATGTGAACTATCCCTTTAACATGTTCAAGCTAAAATTGTAGCAACATTATCATTTAAATGCTATTTTTCTTAATTGCATTTACACTCACAGTTATACCCGCGATGAACGTAGCAAAATTACATGTGGATTTGAAAATGCAATCATTGCATCAAGTGCCTTAACTTTGAGTGTAAATGCAACTAGGAAAAATAACTTAATTATCATTTTGCTACAATATTTGCTTGAACATGTTAAACATCTAATTTCTGTAATAGATTTTAATTGTAATTTTTAAAAACGTATAAAATGTTCAAATTTATGTTTAAACTATATGTTAAAGCTAGTGTAGTAATGCAAATTATTATATCATTGATTTTGAATTTTTGTTTTGCTCCAGATGTTGCACATACAGTATGGAAAATGTAAATTAAAATACAAAAATACATTGCCATTTTACACATTGCATTGCCATTGTGCATGTTACATTTCAAATTGACATTTGGTACCTGTATGCTACCATACTTTATGAATATCAGTTTTATGTGAATATGCTTTCAATTAAGTGACAAAAATCTTTCTGATTTCATTTGAAGTGCAGTTTTACTGTGCTTTATCAAGATTGACATCACTCTGTCATTATGGCAAACAAACAACTTCATCAGAAAAAATAATATCCTAAGATTAAGAACCTCAAATAACTCATTGTACTGATACTTTCAGATGTGTGATCAGTGAGACCAGACAGTTTACCCCATCATCTTCATGATCTAAAAATCATAGACACATTTGCTGAGTTTCAACAAAGTTCTCTGATAAAATGAATGACATGTATATAACAGGGAAGAATCAGGTAATCGCAGAGAACGAGTGATCAACTATTTGTCTGTTTTGCGTTCAATCACATTGTTCATTCATTACAATATTATGGACTAATGTAAAGTACATGGCACCTCTGGTTAAGCATTCATTTACACTAATTACGTATTAAATGTGTACTTACGACACAGAAATTCAATAGTTTTACAATATATTTGCAGACGGCTAATATCACTGACTGGATTCTAACGTTAATTACGCTATTTACACTCGCTAATGTCATGTTGAGTGGCTGTAACGCTTTATACATTTTGTATTTGGTTAAACATAAAACCCACCTTTGAATTTCATCTTCTCTTCCTCTTGTTATTCGAGTCCAACCTCTAAAGTTCTTCTGACGATAAAGAGGGCAAAGCCATGGTTGCGGTGGTGCTCGTGCTCGTAATCCGCTTCCCGCTCTCTGAGATTTGAAAATGCAGTAACAGCAGCGGCCTTGGTCAATCAGTTTCATGTTGCTAATAGCTAAGTTAACAGTTTAGTGGAAAATGGAGAACAAACGCCATATTATGTACACGCGATGACTTAATACTAGTCAATAATTGCATTAAAAATATTAAAAAAGCGTATACAAGTCAAATGGCTAAAAAGCATTTAATGCTAAGCTAATTTAATTCGCTAAATTAACGTTAAGTGGCTGAAACATTTATATTTTCGACTTGTGAACTAAATATAAACATAAATTATCAGAACCCACCTTTAAATTTGTTCTTCTTCAAGTTTGATATTTAAAATAAACCCTGTACCGCGCTGCAGTCGTGTAGCTGCTTCCCGCTGTCAGTTCGGAAAATTCAATAACGGCTGAAGTGATTTCGACCAATCAGCGTCTTGTTGCTATGCCAAATATACTCAACACAGCAAACAATCATGAATGAAACAGTAATTTGGCCTATCACTGTACCCTTATGTGAGAACATGTACCTTAATTTCAATTGTACCTTAAAAGGTATCAAACAGTATCATCAGAGGTCTTTCCTGTACCATTAAAGAAAAGGTACAAAACTGTTCTTTGAGGAATATTATTTGTACCATTGTGTAACTTTTTTTTCTGAGAGTGAATTTTAACAAAATTAACCATGTTTTTTTTTTTGAAAAGGTACAAAACTGTTCTTTGAGGAACATTATTTGTACCGTCGTGTACCTTTTTTTCTGAGAGTGAATTTTAACCAAATTAACCATGGTTTTTACTATAGTAAAACCATGGTTAATTTTGTAGTTACTATGGCTTTACTACAAAAACCATAGTTCATTTTATGGTTACTATGGTTTTACTACAAAAACCATGGTTAAACCAAGGTTACTGTAGTAAAACCATGGTTCATTTTGTAGTTACTATGGTTTTACTACAAAAACCATAGTTAAACCATGGTTACTACAAAAAGACCATGGTTAAACTATTGTAGTAAAACCATGGTTAATTTGTAGTTACTATGGTTTTACTGCAAAAACCATAGTTAAACTATGGTTCATTTTGTAGTTACTATGGTTTTTCTACAAAAACCGTAGTTAAACCATGGTTACTACAAAAAAACCATAGTTACTACAAAAAACCATGGTTAATTTTCGTAAGGGTAATGGTAAAAAGGCCACATAGCGGTGTAAAGGTAATTTTATTAAAATTATTACTTAATTATTACAATCAGTTAGTGCTCTTACACATAACATACTGCACACGAATTCTGTGTGGCTCTTATATGCAAACTGAATTATGGATGATAAGGCAGACATTTTCAATACATAGTTGAGCTAGAGGCCACATCACATCTGACCTGGGTCCTGCTGCATTTGCGCGCCGCGAACGTTACGGTGTGTTCACACCGAACGCGAATAGAGCGTCAAATACGCGTCTATCGCGTCTAGTTAGACGCTTGAACATTCTGTCGAGTTCAAATTTTTCAACTTGAGCGGAAGACATTTGCGGCAAACGCGTCGCCCAATTCGCGTCATTCGCAACGCCCGGCGCAAATGATGCGCCTATTCTCGTCTTTGCATTGACTTTGTATGTAATCTACTCGCGCAAATAATTAAATTCGCGTTCGGTGTGAACACACCATTACATACATTACACCATGACATATTTTGAATGGGTCTCGAGTGGACTCGGGAATAAGTCCGAGTCCTAATATGTTCGAGTACGAGTCAATTCCGAGTCAAAATGCACACGAGTCCATGACAAGACCGAGACCATTAAAATATGGTCTCGAGACCGAGTCTCGAGTACACAACACTGGTTTTAACTTTTGCATTTACCGGTAAAGAGATCACGATCTTCCTCTGAAACGGTATTACCCGTCCCGATGTCTTGGTTGAAGACTGTGGAACTGTGGATCATCCTTGAAAACGTAACTTTTATCTCAGACATACACTGTAAAAAAAAAAAAAAAAAAAAATCCCTTCAATTTATGGTAAAAAAAAAAAAACGACAGCTGTGGTTGCCAGAAATTTTCCGTAAAAAATACGGTAGCCACATTTTAGGTTTTACTTAAATTTACAGTAAAAAAAAAAAAGTTTTTCATTAACTGATATAATGTTAATTTACAGAATCTATTGAAGTACTAATATCTGTTTTGTACCATTGTAATACACTGACAGCCACCAATCACAGCGGTGATGAGTCACATGATCAATCAAAGCTCACCTCAAGCAGCTTTTACACAAGAACGTTAATACTATTATATAGAAGCTGCACAGTGTCATTCACACAAACACTAATAGTAACACGCATGAAATTTAAAAAATGTACCAGCATCAAATGTAACATAAAACCCTAAGAAAAAACTATGAAGAAACAAGTTATTTCATCAAAAATACATCAAATGTGAAGTGTCACGCAGGGAATTGTGGGAATGTCAATTTACGGGTTTTCACTGAAAATTAAACAATGACTTGTTCTATTTCACTTCCAAAAACTAAATTTAACTGTATTTTACTGTCAAATTACATTAAATGATCTATCACAGTTATCACAGTAAATGGTAGCCTACAGAAACTTTATATTAACCAAATAACAGTTTATAACAGTAGCATTTTTACAGTCTTTTACTGTTGAAATCACGATTATTTTTTATAGTTCAGGCCATGTTTTATTGGTTAATTTTACTGGCTATGTTGGGTTTTAATCTTTTTAACTTTAGTGTTCATTTTCTTAACAGATTTAGATGTTTTATTCATTTCTTTTAATATTGTATTAGCATGTATTCTATTTTTATTGTCCTCTGTGAAGCATATTGTTTTAAGGTGCTATATATAAAAGTTCCGGTGTCGATGTCTCTCTGTTCCAGCGTTCTGGTCCTTCATGTGGTTCGTGGGCTTTTGTGTCTTGGCTAATCAGTGGCAGGCGTCGAAGCCGGAGGACAATCCTCTGCTCGCGGGAGGAGACGCGGCTCGAGCGGCCGTCGCGTTCTCCTTCTTCTCCATCTTCAGCTGGGTCTGTACCCGCACACATCAGACACGCATAAACCAGCCGCGTTTCCACCGCAGGAACTTTCCCCAGATCTGGGACTGGTCATGGCAATGTCAAAACACTGCTTCACGAAGCTTCGAAACCTTTACGAATCTTTTGTTCCGAATCAGTGTTTCGAAGCGTGTGTAAGCGCTTAAAAAGATAAAAGCGACCGTTTGCTGGCATTTTTGTTGTTTACTTGAATATTTCAAACCTAAGAATTGATGTTTTACCACAGGTTTAAAATAAAAAGTGGCGCATTTTGATTGGTCGAATCCACGCAGCATTTTATTTCAACCACCATTTTGTCAAATCTGTTGGTGCGCGCTGAACGGTTCTTTGCTATTCGAATCAACAATGGAGTTGAAAAAATACGACGATGGAGGTTCAGGCTTTATTACGCTTAAATTCAGAGGATGAAATCCAGCGGGAACGTCTTTTGATCGCGGTGGAAATGCAGACAGCAACAGGTCTGGGGGAAAAAAGTTCCTGGGACAAATTGTTCTGGGTAATTTTGGTGTAAACGCGGCTAGCGCTCGTTCCCGGAGCGGTTGGTCACTCAGGCGTGTTCTCATGTGTTTCAGGGAGGCCTTACGCTGTTCTCTTGGGAGAGACTTAAGCGTGTGTGTTTCGAAGAGGAGTACGAGGAGCTCTGCACACACACCAATGAACATGTTGGAGTCGAGCCTCCGCTGTCCTGCTGAAGAATGAATCAGAAGCTCTTTACTCAGAATTAGCATTTACACGCTGGTGTTCAATGCAGAGGAGATCTTACGGATGCTAATGTGCCACGAAACAACAGCACAACTGCTGAGCAATAAACACATTATCTCCATAACTCCAACAGGATAATCAGTTCAGATGATTTGGAGATCTTGTGCTGATGTTCATGTGTCTGTTCTGTCATTACTGTAAAAGCTTGTTCACACCGAGAACGTTAACTATAACATAACTATATGAGCATCTGCACCAACATATGATATCGTTCTGATTATTATAAGCGCTGCACTTTTGTCATCTGTCGCTTTAAATGCTCGCCGCTCTTCAGGATGGATTCTGATTGGCTGTCAATGTTTTTATCGTTCATCAGCTGGAAAAAGTGATTCCATTAATATTGTTTCTCTGTGCCGTTATCATTATTGCTGTGAATGTTGCTTCAATGTAGCCGAAATATGCTGTGACTGACTCCATAACCTGTCCATAAACAATCAGTGTACAGTTCTGAGAACATATTTTAACATCATACGTATTTATATTCTGTATATTTTTTAATAAAATCATCAAATTCTATGCAAGGCATCGGGCGTTTCGATCACGCGAAAACGTTTAGGTGACTCACATCGCGCCTCTGTATGTTGCTTTGCAGAAAATTAAACGATATACAGCACAATAACAAATTTATAGACAAAATAAAATGTTAAAATTTTACCGAAGACATGCACCATTTTGACGGAGGCAAAATGACGATAAATAACTTAATCCTTGGGTTGTTACGTCTGGCCCAGGATCTGGGTAACACAAAAACTACCCAAACATTGGGTTGTTACGTCTGACCCAGGAACTGGGTTACACAAAAACTATCCAAACACTGGGTTGTTACGTCTGACCCAGGAACTGGGTTACACAAAAACTACCCAAACACTGGGTTGTTACGTCTGACCCAGGATCTGGGTAACACAAAAACTATCCAAACACTGGGTTACACAAAAACTACCCAAACACTGGGTTGTTACGTCTGATGCAGGATCTGGGTTACACAAAAACTACCCAAACATTGGGTTGTTACGTCTGACCCAGGAACTGGGTTACACAAAAACTATCCAAACACTGGGTTGTTACGTCTGACCCAGGAACTGGGTTACACAAAAACTACCCAAACCCTGGGTTGTTACGTCTGACCGAGGATCTGGGTAACACAAAAACTACCCAAACACTGAGAAAAATAATGCAAAAAAATTACCCAAAATTTCCCAGGATTTGGGTAAAAAAAATAACCCAAGATTTTTTGGAGAGTATCTTTATAGTTATAGTCCTTGGTGTGAACAGGCCCTAACTCAAACTTCATTTTCTGTTTTCTGACTAATCAAACTGAATATTATCTTTCTTTTTTTCCCTCATATCATATTTTCCTCATCCTTCCCCAAATTGTCTTTTTATTTTATTTTATTTTTTTACGTTGACTGTAACCCAAATCCTCAATCGCATGTTAAAACACCCGTCCTGCAGGCCGTCCTGGCGTTTCAGAGGTGTAAACTGTGAGCGGACTCTGCGCTGTTCTCGCAGGAGTACTGCCCCGAGTCTGGACGAGGCCAGCGAGCCCGACAGCTCCAGCGAGAGTCCACCGGGTCAGAGGGGTACCAGCACCAGCGGCAGGAGTACCGACCCGAGTCTGGACGAGGCCAGCGAGCCCGACAGCGAGAGTCCGGCGGGTCAGAGGGGTACCAGCACCAGCGGCAGGAGTACCGACCCAAGTCTGGACGAGGCCAGCGAGCCCGACAGCGAGAGTCCGGCGGGTCAGAGGGGTACCAGCACCAGCGGCAGGAGTACTGACCCAAGTCTGGACGAGGCCAGCGAGCCCGACAGCGAGAGTCCAGCGGGTCAGAGGGGCACCAGCACCAGCGGCAGGAGTACCGACCCAAGTCTGGACGAGGCCAGCGAGCCCGACAGCGAGAGTCCGGCGGGTCAGAGGGGCACCAGCGGCAGGAGTACCGACCCAAGTCTGGACGAGGCCAGCGAGCCCGACAGCGAGAGTCCAGCGGGTCAGAGGGGCACCAGCACCAGCGGCAGGAGTACTGCCCCGAGTCTGGACGAGGCCAGCGAGCCCGACAGCTCCAGCGAGAGTCCAGCGGGTCATTTTTTTGGAGTTTAGTTGGACTTGGACAAAACTGTTTCAAAAATAGTTATGATGCCTGCTGCCTTTGGGCTCAGTGATGTTGCATTAAAATGACATGTATAAGACATGTTATGTTACATGGTGATGTAATGATGTTTTCTGGAAAAATAATTTTTATCAGCTAAAAGGCAGAATACAAATGTTTTTAGTAAGTTAGACAGACATTATATAACAGTTTCAGGTTATGTTTTGGTAACATGTCCCACACAAACTTATAATCGTCCCACATTTGGTTGATGGTGACGTCACCCTATTCACACTGGCTGAAAAACACGAGGGATCGATGACGTCAGCGAGAAAGGAAAGTTGTTTCAATGGTGGAGCAAGTAATTGCATTTTCATTAAATCATGAGGAAAAACTTTTTTTCTTTTGAATTTAGAATGTCGCTGATGAATCATTTATAATAGCCTAAGTAAAGGAAAATGTAGGCTATTAAGGAAGTAAATCGAGTCCTGTTGTTTTCTTTATATTTTATGATATTCTCCAGTGTCTATGTGTGTACAACCAAGCAGTGACAATAAACGGCTTCAACAGTGGCTAAGAACGTCCCTGTTGTGATGCTGAAAGGCTGTCAGGTGATGTTTGAAGAATAAACACTCATATCTTTGTGAAGCGTGTTTTGAATGGATGTTCAAGCATTTTCAACATGACGTCACCTGTGTTTGTGAATCCCGCAGTCAATAAATAAATGAAAAAAAAAAAACACCCAATTCGGCGGGAAAACCGCGGATTTGGCAACACAGTTCATGCTAATACATTCTGTATGTAAAACTACTATTTAATATATACATCTAAATAAATTTCCCTGCATAATAATACACATATTTATGTTTATGGCATTAAAATGGCCCGTGAAATCAAACTGAATCATTTGCCACAAAAAAATGCTTTTGTAAATCATAATTATTGCAGTTATGAATTATGTGATAAAAGGGTCATAATTATGACATGAAAAAGTAAAAAATATGACAAACTAGTTCCAAACCATATAACATAGTATTACTATTTTTACCATATCTTTCTAGTAGACTGTGCAGTTTTGAATTCAGCACGTCATTTTTATGAGAAAATTTGATATTATATCATTCTAAGTCATAATTATGAGATGAAATGTTGAAATTACGACTTAAAAAGTCATAATTATTAAATAAAGTGACACGAAACGTCACAATTATGACATAGAAAGTCCTAATTGTTACTTTATCTTCATGTTTCGATTTTTTTATTGAGTAATTATGCCTTAGTGTGTCATATAAGTATGACTTTTTTGTCATAATTTTGACTTTTTATAATAACCATGACATTAAACAAAATGATGACTAAGTGTGATCATTTGCATTTTTTACGTGATAATTTCGACTTTTTATCTAACAAATGACTAGGCCTATGTCATGATTTAGACTTTTTATGTCATAAGTATGATTTACCAAGCATGATTCATTTTATGTGGCGTAAATGATCTTCCAAAAGAAAAGAAAGGAACCGGACTGATCTCTAAGTCATAGCGCTGGTGTAATGCTTCTCGCGCATGCGCACATATGAGCTGTAGATCTGAAGCACACTCACTTCCGGTCAACATGGCGGCGCAGCGCAGGAGTCTGATGCAAAGCGTAAGAAAGTCCTTTTCTCTTATCATCAACACTCATTATTACTCGTTTACTGTCGGATAGTCTATAGATTTAACACACACGCATATTAAAGTGCCATAAGTTAATTAATATTGAGTCTTAGTGCTTATTCAGCGTGTTGAGCTTCGACAGTCTACAGTAACTTACATCTCTGTCTTTACTGCATTAACTTAATTCCGCTGTTTACTCTTTTCAATGGACTGAAGTATTGCTTTATCATGTAATATTACACACTCTAGCACAATAACTGACAGTTGCTGGACCTACATCCATGTTTACAAAAGAAAAGCAAAGCTAGTCAAGACATTTTTATATAAAATCTTGCCTGAAAGTCTAAAACGGTTTTAAAAATTATCGAAGGTTATGTAAGTTAGCCTTATGGATGAAGTTCATGTTCTTGTTTTTCTGCACAAATATCTAATCATTCTTTAAACAATATACTTTTACTGCAGATAATAAATATTGTTTTCTGAAAAGTGAAGTGAGTTTGTGCTTAAAATATGAACAAATATGTGATGTCAGTGTCAAAATCACCTCGTTTTATTTTTCTGAGTCCACTAGTAGATATTGTTATAGTTAAAGGCACACTATGTAATTCATGTTAGCAACATGTTAATTCATGCTTGTAGCAACCTGTCAAAAAACATGCTAAAACATGTTTACTTGATGCTAGCAATGTCTTTCTGTCTCTTTCCACTTCACTAAATTAAAGCTTATAAAACTTTAATACGGCTTTGTCAAGCCAACACACAGTTTGTTCCAACGAACGTCACTCATCTAGTTTTATTCATAAACCGCTTCATTTTTTGTACATTTTCAGAAAATAAAATCCTAGTAGATTTATCTTGATTTAAGAATGTTTAGATATTAAATTTAAATATATAGTTATTATTATAAGGTGTCATTGTTACAGCATAATTACACAAATAGGCGCTGAGTAATATCAATTAACAACATGAACTTAATATATGTCTAGATTCTTGTAATTATGCATAATTTACTATAAATAAGAATAACAAGGATCCTGTGAAATAAAGAGGAAAACACTAGGGATGCAACAATATGAAAATGTTATATTCTTTATATTTATATTTTTATATCCATTAATTCTTTATTTTGAAAGCCGATAACTGATATATTATTAGCCGATAAATCTAAATACAAATTTTTCTGTAATTTTTGAGAGCCTGATTACAAAAACTAAAGTCTCACCATTAAAATCAATATCTCAAGCGCACAATTATGTTTTCATGATAAGTTTATGTAGCCGATATGACGCTGCACATGTTGCACTGAACCGTATTTTCCTTTTTGAAGGGATTCAAATCATATTTCAAGCAATTCAAACCCATCATGTTGAACAGTGCGCATCTGAAGAGTCTCAGCTGAAGGAAATAATACATTATTTATCGTCTTTAATATATCAGCCTAATTTTCTTATCAGGCAGATCACGATAACATTAAAAATGAATAAATATCGTCTGATACGGTGGCCGATATATCGGTGAGGAAGAGCATTTAGTGTTGGTGTGATTGATGGATCAGATGTGTGTGTTCTGTGATGTGTGTGTTCTGTGATGATCAGATGTGTGTGTTCTGTGATGATCAGATGTGTGTGTTCTGTGATGTGTGTGTTCTGTGATGATCAGATGTGTGTGTTCTGTGATGTGTGTGTTCTGTGATGATCAGATGTGTGTGTTCTGTGATGTGTGTGTTCTGTGATGATCAGATGTGTGTGTTCTGTGATGATCAGATGTGTGTGTTCTGTGATGATCAGATGTGTGTGTTCTGTGATGTGTGTGTTCTGTGATGATCAGATGTGTGTGTTCTGTGATGTGTGTGTTCTGTGATGATCAGATGTGTGTGTTCTGTGATGATCAGATGTGTGTGTTCTGTGATGATCAGATGTGTGTGTTCTGTGATGTGTGTGTTCTGTGATGATCAGATGTGTGTGTTCTGTGATGATCAGATGTGTGTGTTCTGTGATGATCAGATGTGTGTGTTCTGTGATGTGTGTGTTCTGTGATTGCAGCATCAGAGCTGGACTGATGATCTTCCGCTCTGTCAGCTGTGTGGCGTCGGATCGGCCCCGAACTGCACATACGGGCCGGACGGGAAGGGGACCCAGAGCCACCCGAACGAAGACGGACACTTACGCTTCAGGTGAACTGGTGCTCTTCGGGACATTTACATTTGTTTGTTTTTTTTCTTCATCGGAATGGTACGTAAATTGCACTTGCGGTGTGAACACCAACACACACACAAAAACAAAATCATGGACATCATTTGAAAAGGTTAAATGGTCCTGATAAACACAGTCTCGCGGTGAAAAATGAGCGCATTGTAAATGAATGTGAGAAGTTCCTCTAGTGGAAGCGTTCGGTACTGCAGCCGAACACACTCTCACTGAACGCTCATTTACTGAGATATCAACCTCACATTCTGAACACAACTTGTTTAGATTTATGGCTTTGATTTTCTTGCAGTTTTAGTGTAAAATGTGTTTTTCAAAATATATATTTCATATCAAATTTAAAATAGTATTTTTGCAAATTTTTCATAACAATAAACGTAAAATTCTGTAACCTTTTATAAGCAATAATCTGCCAAGTGTCGTCTTTGAAAAGAGATCAAACTTCAGTGTGTCGCTCTAAAGCATTCAAGATTTACGAC
>JAPDVR010000011.1:1628269-1633269 GCA_026230005.1 Gila orcuttii
CATGATAACATAATATAGGATTAAAACTTAATACAGATAATCACTCAAAAGGAACAGCAAAATCACTATCGCATAATTCATTAAATGCTATAAAACCAAAAAAGATAAGATTTAATTTATTCTTAATTCTTGTCAAATGTCCTTATTAATGTTTTTAATCATATTCAGTCAACTTTATCCTGTTCTTGTTTCGAGTTTTAGTTGACTCATCTTGGTCAAACAAAAAAAACATAATATAGTCATATTTTAGTCACATTTAGTAATTTTTCTTAATTATAATTGCGATTACTGATCACAGTTGTTGTCATCTGAGAAATTTCTGTTTGCATTTCATCAGAATTAGCGCATAAATCAAGAGAACATCAACTCATATTTATTTTTACTTATATTTATCATATAGATTAACACACTACATTATAATAACTGGTAAAACAAGAAGCTAAAACAGTAAAAATTCCTTATATTAATGCCCACGATTCCAAATTATTTTCTATTAAAACTAGGAATGTGAAACGATTAATCACGATTAATCACATCCAAAATAAAAGTTTGTCTTTACATAATATATATCTGTGTGTACTGTGTATAATTATTTTGTATATATAAATACACACACATGCATGTATACATTTAAGAAAAATTAGTTATTTATATATCAAATATTTACATTTATATATAACATAAATTATATATTAATATATAAAACAGTATATACATGGAAATATTTCTTAAATATATATATGCATGTGTGTGTATTTAATTATATACAGTACACACTGTTTATTACAACAAAATAATTATACACAGTACACACACATGTATATTATGTAAACACAAACTTTTATTTTGGATGCGATTAATCGTGATGAATCGTTTCACAGCCCTAAAAACACCAACTAAATAGTCTTGTTTTTGTAATATGTCTGTATTCAGTGCAGCAAAGCATAAGCCAATCATCTCCGAGCCTGAGATCCACGGTGGCCAATCACTGGAGGGCGTGACTGGTTTCCTGCTGCTGATGTCAGAGGGGCTCATAAAAGCCCTGGAATCGGCCCACGGACCCGAGCAGGTCAACCAGGTGATTAACCTGCCAATTAAAGAGTTAAATAACATTGACTGTGTCTGAAGAACTGTTGCATTAGTGCAGTTCATTAGTAATGCAATGACATTTTAAAGTCGTCATGAAAGGGAAGTTGTGCTGGTCTTTTCTCCTCTATTGTGTCGTATATCGAGAGAAACGCTTCAGGAACAAGAACAGATGTGGGCGGGGCTTGATTGTGTCTGTGGGGAATTGATTGGATGGTTGTGGTTTGCTATCGGTTTAACTATTGATTTCCTTCTCTGTGGGCGTCGAGTCAGTTAGCGTAGTGTGATCGCGTAGTGCTACGTCACACGTAGGCTCACTATTGGTCGACGCTGGTCATGTGTGTGATGCGTGTGACGTACAACACAGAAGCGCTGCGCTGTTACACTAGTGAACTCACTCGAGGCCCACAGAGAAGGAAATCAATAGTTGAAATAAAGTTGTTATTTTTGTTTGTTTTTGCGCACAAAAAGTATTCTCGTCGCTTGATAAACTTAAGATTGAGCCACTGTAGTCACTTGGACTATTTTAACGATGTTTTTAAGGCGAGACACGGCAGGCAAAAACATCGTTTTTTTTTCACTGGTCAATTCTGAGATTTGGGGATATTTGTCTTCAATAACATGTCTTCTTTCAGACTTGTGGTGAAAAAAAGTCCAAAATACACATTTAGGTCTTCACTTTACTACACTTTGTCTGTTTGCGTGTGTAGATTTCTCATAAATTCATCAAAAGTTGTCGTTATAAATCATCCCTCTGCTCCGCGATCGCGATCTGCACCCTGTCATCACACACACCGTTAGAAAGCTCTCTCTCTCCTGAACAAGACTGCCGGATCCAAATATGGTCATTTCCTGTTTATCAGCAACCAATCGCGAAAGTAAAAGGGGGGATTTTACTCTAAATGCACAATCTCATTGGCTGATGCTAAATCTTTAAAGCTCGTTTTCTCAAAATAACTTTTCTCTCATACTCCAAGTCTGAAATCTCCACTTCAGTAGCACCTATATACACCAAACTTTCCAGTCTTGTACTTAGTTATGTTATGAAGATATTTACAGAGGGATTTGTAAATATATTATTCCTAGCCTATTTATATAACGTTTTATTCCAAAAAACATGACGAAAAGCAATTTTTTTAAGGCTATTGACAGTATATTCTGATTTACAGGATATCAAAAGTAGATATCCATTAATCCCTCTGTAATTTTTCCCCATCTAATATGTGAACACAATGAAAAAATAATTTTGAACCTGGCTTTATCCAATACTCAGATTTCGTTTTTTTAAATGTATGCAAATTAGCGCATATTTAATTAGATAATGTATCATTTGCATATTTAAACATTAAATTACAGAAAACTTGTAATACATTTTTTTTCTCATCTTAATGTAGGTAATCAGCTGGCAAAGTTTCATGGTGATATCTGCTAGTTAAAAATCTTACCCTATTCACCTGTAGTGTCTCGCCTTAATAACTTTTCGGGGAACAAGTGTCAATCCCTTAGAAGCCTATGGAGGAGTGATCCAGCTCTCAGATTTAATCACAAATATCTTAATTCGTGTTCTGAAGATGAACGAAGGTCTTACGGGGTTGAACAACATGAGGGAGAGTAAATACTGACAGAATTTACATTATTGGGTGAACTATCCCTCTAATCATACTGCAATATTCCTTTGTCCATTTTGATGTCATGATGACTTTAAATTAGAGCTACCGAACTGAACTCTATTTCTGAGGCTCCAAAAACAACGGCATAGATTTGATATCCTGAACTACATTTCCCATGATGCCCTGCCAGGAGGTGGTTGCCATGGTAGCCGCAGAGTTGGCCCAGCAGGGCAGCCTGGAGGCGGCGGCTCAGTCGGTGGTGGAGCGAGTCAAGCGCCTTCATCATGACGTGTACGTGAGCGGCAGACAGAGAGCAACACACTGCGCCAAACATGAGGACATGACTTTACTGATCCGAGTCATCAACGACACACTCGTGGACGGCTCTCTCACGCCCACACAAGGTGAACACACACCACTGTTACACCTTATTATCGCTGAGCTAACACTACTGACACATTTCTGTTATTATCCTTTAGCTAACACTACTGACACATTTCTGTTATTATCCTTTAGCTAACACTACTGACACATTTCTGTTATTATCCTTTAGCTAACACTACTGACACATTTCTGTTATTTGAAATGGAGCTGAAATTTGACAAAATTCACTACCAGTCAAACGTTTTGGATCAGTAAGAATTTTAATGTTTTTAACAGAAGTCTCTTCTGCTCATCAAATCTGCATTTATTTGGTCAAACATACAGTAAAACAGTAAAATATTATTATAATGTAAATCAGCTGATTTCTATGTGAATATAGAGTAAAGTGTAATTTATTCCTGTGATCAAAGCTGAATTTTCAGCATCATTACTCCAGTCTTCAGTGTCACATGATCCTTCAGAAATCAGTATAATATGATGATTTGATGATCAAGAAACATTTATGATTATTATCAGTGTTAAAAACAGTTATTTACATTTTTATTTCAGGATGGATTTTTTGATGAAAAGAAAGTTCAAAAGAACAGCATTTATCTGAAAAAGAAACCTTTTGTGATAATAAATCATCATATTATAGTGATTTCTGAAGGATCATGTGACACTGAAGACTGGAATAATGATGCTGAAAATTCAGCTTTGATCACAGGAATAAATTACATTTTACTATATATTTTAAATAGGAAACAGTTATTTTAAATTGTCATAATATTTAACAATATTACTGTTTTCTTTTTGTTATTGTTGTATTTTTAATCAAATAAATGCAGCCTTGGTGAGCAGAAGAGACTTCTTTTAAAAACATGAAATCTTACCGATCCCAAACTTTTGACTGGTAGTGAATAAATAGTTGAAAATAAGTAATTTTGTAGTCTTTCACAATTAGGTGCATTTATGCAGAGTGTGTGTTTGAGTCTTGCATCCTCACACACTGACTCTGAGCGTTGTGTGTGTGTGTGTGTGTGTGTGCAGGCGGCCGGATCTACCCCGTGTCGGTGCCGTACTCGAACCATCAGAGCACCAGTAAGACCAGCGTCACACTGTCTCTGGTCATGCCGGCGCAGGGAACACTGACCAACGGCTCCAACACTGCGTCCACACTGGAGGGAGACACACCCACCGCTGGGTAACACACTCACACACACACCCACCGCTGGGTAACACACTCACACACACACCCACCGCTGGGTAACACACTCACACACACACCCACCGCTGGGTAACACACTCACACACACACCCACCGCTGGGTAACACACTCACACACACACCCACCGCTGGGTAACACACTCACACACACACCCACCGCTGGGTAACACACTCACACACACACCCACCGCTGGGTAACACACTCACACACACACCCACCGCTGGGTAACACACTCACACACACACCCACCGCTGGGTAACACACTCACACACACACCCACCGCTGGGTAACACACTCACACACACACCCACCGCTGGGTAACACACTCACACACACACCCACCGCTGGGTAACACACTCACACACACACCCACCGCTGGGTAACACACTCACACACACACCCACCGCTGGGTAACTCACACACACACTCACACACACACACACCCACCGCTGGGTAACACACACACACACCCACCGCTGGGTAACTCACACACACACACACACACCCACCGCTGGGTAACTCACACACACACTCACACACACACACACACACACACACACCGCTGGGTAACTCACACACACACTCACACACACACCCACCGCTGGGTAACTCACACACACACTCACACACACACCCACCGCTGGGTAACACACACACACACACACACCCACCGCTGGGTAACACACTCACACACACACACCCACCGCTGGGTA
>JAPDVR010000011.1:1638269-1650769 GCA_026230005.1 Gila orcuttii
CATTGGTGTTCATGAACCCACTTTACACCATCGAGTCCTGCATTTTGTTTGATGTCCTGATCAGATGTCAGATTTTATTTTTGCTTTTACAAAGAAGAACTGAAAGGTTGTCAGATCTTTCAAAAGTTTTTCATGACATGATCTTTCAACCTCAGAGAGTAAAATATTTTGATTAAGATCAGTTCATTTTCTGTGGGTTTGCAACTTTTGCTATTTATATATATATATATATATATGTTTGGTCACTTTTCTTACAATAACTTTGGGCTGAATAGCTGATTTTGAGAAATGCTGCCAACACTCCAATTTATAAAAATGTATTTGTAATTATTGAACCAAATGAGTCATATAAGAGGTTTCATCATACAGCCAGGAAAGAATGCTTCAAGCGATAGATATTGCTTTACATAGCCATAAACAAAACTAACCCAAAAAACGAGAAATAAAAAGCAACAAGCTTTTTTTTTCCATAGCGACGCATTTTAGATGGGAAGAAAATATAGACAATTTCTCCATAAAGTTTAATTTTAATTATTTTTGTCATTAATTAACATTAAGCACTTTTGTAACGACTCCATCTCTATTAAGAATAAATTACGTTTAGATATGCATTTTGCAATTATTTTGTTTTTGGATGTAATATTTACCATGCAGAATGTAGAAGTTCACAGTATATACTTTTAGGGATAATTTATAATTAACATTTCTTGGGGCAAATAGAAAAGAACCAACATCAGACCAACCCAATATATAATTATTTTATTTTTTTATTAAATGCTTGAAGGGGAAAAAAAAAACATTAGCAACAATTATCATCATAGTCATAACATAATACAACAATTCTCCACAGCCCTTCAGTCCAGATTAAGTTCCATCACATTTTAAAGGAATGTTACATTTCATTTTTAGATAATTAAAACTACTCATTCACTACAATAAATGAATATAACAATTACTACGTTGTTGAATTATCTTAATTTCTTGATATAGTTGAGAAGGTGACGTAAAACAAACCAAAATCACATTACAGATATTTTATGTTATCTAAAAACAACTCGTTTTCATATGCGAGGTTCATTTAGGTGAAATAATAGTTTGCGCTTTCCGTGCTTCAAAATCAGTCAGTGTTTTATATGTAGCCTATATAAAAATATGTATCTCTGAAAAGGTTTAAATGAGGTAACTTCCTGTGCGTCACATTTATAAGGAATGTTACATTTGGTAACAGGAAGAAACTCCTGCAGTAACGGTTGTGTTAAAAAAAGAAGTGAGGAACTAAATTCACTCATTCACTACAATAAATGTAACAAAAATATAACAATTACTAGGCCTACGTTGTTGAATTATCTTAATTTCAGGATAGAGTTGAGAAGGTGACGTAAAAAAATCACATTACAGATGTTTTATGTGTCCAAAAACAACTATATTCATTTGAGAGGTTCATTTAGGTGAGATAATAGTTTTGTATTGCGCTTTATGTGCTAAAATATCAATCCGTGTTTTGTATGTAAATGAAGCATGATAAAAGTGTTAAATAGACGCTATTGTGATGAACGCGCGGAGGATGAAGAGCAGCGCGTGAGAGGATGCTGAAGTGATCCGCTGGTTGTCGCACTCGGTGTGTGTGTGTGTGTGTGTGTGTGTGTGTCTGTCGGTCGGTGGTCCGGAGGGCGGAGCTGCGGGTCTCTCTCTCGGTACCGACACACACACACACACACCGAACACTGCTGGGCGGAAGAGCGTCATCTCAGCAGAAAACACACCGAGAGCGAAGCACTGAAGCTCGGGCGCGCGATCAAGCGGGACTCGCGCCGCGAACGCTTCGACGCATCGAGAGCGCGTTTCTCTCCCTTTCTTCTGTGCCTTGCGATGGATTTACACACAGACGCACGAGACGCGTGCGATCCGCCCGCATCACCGGCCGCGCGTCACTGAAGCATCATCCGCGACATCCGACGCTCCGATGCGAACAAAAGCTTCGGCTCGCCCGCCTTCACCTCCACCCTGAGCCTCCATCCGCAATGAACATCTAGAGGAGCGTCAGGCGATGGGTGAGACACACACACACACACACACACAGGTCGCGAGGATGGAGAGCGGCATCTGTTCGGTCCGAAAGCAAAACCAAAAACATCACGAGCGTCTTATTAAGGTCCAATAACACGCGCAGCTGCTGTTGCTATTAATATTCCTGATGTTGATTTGTGTCTCGGAACGCGAAGATTATGTTGTCAAACCCAAATATCAACTTGCTTTTGCTTATCTAGTGACGTGTGAGTCAAATATATAGCCTAAGTGAAGCATTGTGTTGGTGAAACCGCACAGGCCTCCGTCAGTACAATCCGGATTCTGATTCGGTTTGACTTCAGATCCGTGTGGAAACATCATTTCAGATTCATAAATATCTTAAAGAACATGTCTGACTCACCCTATAAATGAGAAATTATATATATTTTTATAAAGAAAATAACGCTTAATTTTAGCACCATTAACATGCTATTAATTGTGGCAAATTTTTCATTTTCAATGTTGATTATCATTAGTTTATCAACATGCATTTAAATGTTGTATACTTTACTAGACTTAGACTATTGACTTTGCAATTTAAATAAGATTGTTCAAATATTAAAATCAAGCCTTGTGTTTCCATTAAAGTATAGGAGTCCGGGGAAATGCTATAATAAACATAAATCATCTCAATAGTTCTAAACTGGGTGTCATATAATATATTTTATTCTTTTGGTTTAGAGTACGTGTTGTCGACAGGTTTGATGGGATTCTCCTGGATGTTAGTTCAGGTGAAGGCCAGAGAAACGGCTTGTTTGAACAGACCGGCTTTATTCTCTGTTCTGGTTCTGCTTGGTCGTGTTCTAGGTAATGATGTGGATTGAGTTTCAGCTCACAGGTGACTGACCTACAGCACTGGAGTGTGTGTGTGTGTGTGTGTGTGTGTGTGTGTGTGTGTGTGTGAACCTGCGATGATGTCATCGTCAGCTCATATGGTGTTTGAGGACAACCTGAGGAAATTAACATTTGGACGATAGTTTGATCACAGGATCGGTGAAGAGTTTAGATGAACGGATAAAGAATGAGAAGGACGTCGAGATGCTCGTGTTTAAAGCGCTTCTGATCACAGATGATTGTTCACTGGATGTAATTGTCATTCAATTGATGTTTGAGTTTTCAAACTTTACTGAATGTTCTATGAAAACACACTGTAACGTTCAGAACTCGTGTTTCCACTGAACTTTTTTGTTTGTCTATTTGTTGTCATAGTACAAGCAGGAAGTGACGGTTGGTATTAGTCCCGCCCCTCCACTGTGATTGGACGGCTGGGTAAAAAATGAAAGTAATGCGTTTTACTCAAAGTTGAACTTTTTTTTAAATCTCAGCGTCCGGAATAAAAACGGCAAGCTGTTCTGATAGTTATAAATAGTTTACTCAAATGCAGGAATTAAACATCACTACTCTAACGGCACGTTTACACGACAACAATGTACTAAAAATTGAATTGTTTTTCCTTCGCATTTTTCGCATACAGACGACGTTGGTCAAAACGATCCCGTTCACACAGATCCACAAAAACTAATTAAAACGCTGTATTCTGCTGCCAGACCAGAAGGTGGCGATGTCGATGTGAAGAAACACTACGCACATATGGATTAAACACGTAACATGTATGACGTCACCGTTTTCACGAAATCACGTTTTTGTGGTTTACACAGAGACGATAACAGTGTCGTTTTCCAAACCTTGCAAAGAATTTTGAGTTTTCAGGCCCCCAAAACATTGTTGTCGAGTAAATGAACGACCAAAACGCATAAAAAGTTTTTTGTTTTTACTTGAAAACGATGTCGTGTAAACGCCCCCTCAGTGTATGTGCCTTCAGCTGGAATATTTCTGCTTATAGAGTCAGTGGAAATAGACAAAGTAACTCAATGTTATGTATAATGTTATAAAATGCAAGTTATTTAATATGAAAAGTTACTTTCTGACGTCATGAAGAACAGAACCCAACGGCTGAGATATGAAAGACTGACTTAAAATTACTTCATACTTGATATTAAGTTACCCTTCATTTAATTCAGATTTTAAAGTAACTTTCACACATATACTACCAATAATAAATTATGAATCAGCTAAATTGCACTCATGGAATTAAGTAAAATCCACTTAACTTCAAGGAACACGCCACCGTTTTTTGAAATAGGGGTTATTCACCGTCTCCCCTACATTTAGATAGGTGGGCAAACACATTTTTGTCTCAGTGCAGGCATTGTCTTAGTTTGGCAGCACCGACGCTAGCTTAGCTTAGCATAATGAATGGAATCCTTTGTTGCCAGATAGCATGTCGTGAGTAAAAGTGATTAAAAAAATATATTACTTGTGGCCTGCGTATTCACAATGAGTACAAATAGCAATGCCGATTAAGACTAGGTGATTTCCTAGGCAGAGATTGACTTGGGACTATATTGGGGTGAAGCACAGGCGAAGCACTAATTTTCTTTGCGTGTGCGAGTGTGTCTGCGTGTGTGTGAGTCTGTGTAAGTGTGTGTGCGAGTGTGTCTGCGTGAGTGTGCGTGTGTGTGTGTGTGTGAGTGAGTGATAGTGGTGTATGTGCGATGTGTGTGTTTCTCACACGTATCCAGTGCGTCAGGCGTGTGAGTGTTTTGTGCGTCGGTGTCGTCTTACAGCTCGTCCCGAACACACACACCTACTGCAGCCAAAATGGTGCTGACCTGTTTTTGACCTCTGAGTGTGTGTGGAGCCAACGCCTGATGGAACGTCCCACTCGCTTCCCGTCAGCGGGGGGATCTCACACACACACACCCTCACACACACACACACACACTCCAGCTAAACTACACTTCCCGTCTCAGAGCCTGATATCTTCACCGTCCAGTATCTGAGAGTTACAGTTATAAAAGATTCATAAATGCACTCTTGTCCAGGAAAATGTGTTTAAGTGCCAATCACAGCAAATAAGAATGTATTTGAGGTGACGGGCCAATCAGATGTGACTGTGGGCGGAGCTAGTGTGACATGACAGGAATAGAACAAGTTTCCTGCCAGTTATCACACTTAGATTTACATTATTTGAATTACTTTAATCAAGCGCTTCTTCCTCCTGGTCAGGTTTAGAGCGACTGATAGTGGATCAGATCTCTATAAATGTGAACATGATGAGGTGTTTAAAACCGTCAGACACTCACAAACAAACCGCCCTAGACCAGGGGTAGGCAAGTTCGGTCCTAGAGAGCCGCTGTCCTGCAGAATTTAGTTCCAACCCTAATCAAACACACCTGAACAAGCTAATCAATGTCTTCAGGATTACTAAGGCTATAGGCAGGTGAGGTTTATTTCAGTGTTGGAACCAAACTCTGCAGGACAGCGGCTCTCTAGGACCGAACCTGCCTACCCCTGCCCTAGACAGACAGCAGGACTATAATCATCAGAGGGTTGATCTGTGGTTAATGGACGCTTCAAGCTCAATACACACCTGATGTGTGTGTGTTTCGAGCGTTCTTGATGTGATGATTGTTGTCGTCAGTTCTGTGAATGTTTGAAATGAGAACATGAGATGATTCGCTCTCAGGAGCGTTGTGTAGTTGTGTTATAGTGTGCACTAGATGATTAAACAACACTACGTTCATTTGGTTGCTTTGAATGTGTTTTCTGATCTGTCGATTGTTTCCAGCTGTTTTCTAGTATGAAAATGATGCTTCTCTTCTAGTGTATCAGACGTGCATTTGAGTGTATCACTAACTGGAGGTTTGATCAGTTTAAGTTCTGGTGACTAAATATGCAAACTTTAGATAATATGTAAATATTTTATGATGTTCAGGGTGTGTCCCGCAGATATCAGGTGTTCACTCATCCTCACTTCAGCCGTTTCTAATGGGGCCATAAGAACGTTTTTTATGCTTATACAAAGTTAATGTAGTTGCTATTTTACAGAGTCAGTGAAGATGAAATAAAAAGGTAAATATCACTTTACCAGATTATTTTAGTCCATTATTTCCAGTCAATCAATTTTGCCCATTATGCAAAAAGTTTCATTCTGTATTTAATTCTGTGCATTAAAGACACATGAAATGCTGCCTGTGAAATTAACCTCAGTTTTATCTAATATCTAATTTATAGAATGTTATCAAACACAATAAAACATACAAGATGTGATGATGAGTTTTTAAGAAAGTGTGTCTGAAAGAGTTTATTTTCTAAATAAATGGCCATAGTTAGAAACGCACACTAATTTACATCATGGTGTTTGTTTTACTGCCTCTAATTTAAATAAGCAAATTATTGTATTATAATTAATGAGAATCTAATGAAAGTTACCAATTAGAATAATGAGAATTACAGACAAACACAAAAGGAAAGTGTCTGTTCACACACAATCATGAAAGTTTAAATGTGTCTAACTGTCATAAGAATATCGTCACAATGCAGAAAAATCTTAATGCTCCTAAAATAAGTGTAAAGAAGTGTAAATAATAAGTGTAAAGTGTAATTGTGCTTTTTTACATCTGTGTTTAGTGTGTAATGTTGATGTCTGAGAATGAAAAAGCTCCAGTTCTTCTCTATATCAGTGTCAGTGTTTCTGAACTCCTGAAACGCCTCCATTGTATCTTGAGTTTCTTCCGGGAACGAACACGTCACAATATTCCTCATTATAATAATTCATACGCAGAATAAAGGGGCGGGGCCTGGTTGAGTTAGTTAGTAGTGTGTTAAACTGGTGGTTATGGTAAGGGGCGGGGCATTTCCCAAACACACTCGAAGCGCTCGACCAATCACAACACACTGCTCCAGCCGACCAATCAGAACACAGTGTGCCTTTCAGGAGGAGGGGCTTCATAGAGACAGGAAGTAAACAGAGCGTTACTGACAGACTGGGAAGAGAGGAGCCGCAACAATGGAGAATATGAGGAAAATAATCAACATTCAAGCAGGAAAACCTGTTCTAGTAGAGCCTGAAAACAACATCAAGACATTATCAAGGGCGTAATAGGTCCTCTTTAATTTTATTTATGCAATATATATATATACAGTGCCCTCCACAATTATTGGCACCCCTGTTTAAGATGTGGTCGAGGACTTCTAAAAATTCTCCTTTTTTTTTAAACAACATAGAACCCAAATACAAAAAAACAGAAAAATCCAACCTTTAATTTAAGTACATTACTTTGGTGGTAAAAAAAAATCACACATTTAGAAAAAAAAAACTTGAAATCATGTGTCCCACATTTATTGGCACCCCTAACAATTCCGCTGAAAATTTTAATTGATTTTTTTTAATATATATTTTTCTGTAGTAGCTAAAGTTGGTCAGGCTATCTAGGAACTTTTAATTAGTAATTCATGACTTCCTGTTTCCCTGGGGTATAAATATGACGTGACACAGACGCCTAATTCTCTTACCCATTTGTCAACATGTCAAAGACAAGAGAACACACCATTCAAGTAAGGCAGATGTGTGTCGACCTTCATAAGTCAGGCAATGGCTACAAGAAAATAGCCACTCGCCTTAACTTGCCCGTATCTACAGTCAGAGGAATCATTAAGAAGTTTAAAACAACTGGAACAGTGACAAACAAGGCTGGAAGAGGTCCCAAGTTTATCTTGCCACAACGCACAGTGAGGAGGATGGTAAGAGAAGTAAAAAAAAGTCCTAAGCTCACTGTCACAGAATTGCATCAAAGAGTGGCATCTTGGGGTCACAAAGTCTCCAAAACAACCATCAGACGCTCTCTACATGCCAACAAGCTGTTTGGGAGGCATGCAAGGAAAAAGCCTTTTCTCACTAACACTCACAAACGTAAACGTCTGGAGTTTGCTAAGCGGCACTGGGACTTCAAGTGGGATCGTGTGCTTTGGTCAGATGAGACTAAGATTGAGCTTTTTGGCAACAAACACTCTAAGTGGGTCTGGCGTAAAACAAAAGATGAGTATGCCGAAAAGCACCTCATGCCCACCGTGAAGTATGGTGGAGGATCTGTGATGCTGTGGGCCTGTTTCTCTTCCAAAGGCCCTGGGAACCTTGTTAGGGTGCATGGCATTATGAACGCTTTGAACTACCAGGACATTTTAAATAAAAACCTGATGGCCTCTGCCAGAAAGCTGAAGATGGGTCGTCATTGGGTCTTTCAGCAGGATAATGATCCAAAACATGTGGCAAAATCTACACAAAAATGGTTCAGCAGTCACAAACTCAAGGTCCTCCCATGGCCATCTCAGTCCCCAGACCTCAACCCAATCGAAAACCTGTGGGGCGAGCTAAAGAGGAGAGTGCATAAGAGAGGACCCAGGACACTGGATGATCTAGAAAGATTGTGCAAAGATCCCTCTCTCTGTGTTCTCAAATCTTGTGAAATGTTATAGGAGGAGATTAAGTGCTGTCTTGTTGGCAAAAGGGGGTTGTACAAAGTATTAACAGCAGGGGTGCCAATAAATGTGGGACACATGATTTCAAGTTTTTTTTTTCTAAATGTGTGATTTTTTTTTACCACCAAAGTAATGTACTTAAATAAAAGGTTGGATTTTTCTCTTTTTTTGCATTTGGGTTCTATGTTGTTTAAAAAAAAAGGAGAATTTTTAGAAGTCCTCGACCACATCTTAAACAGGGGTGCCAATAATTGTGGAGGGCACTGTATATATTGAGCATTTCTGTAGGACGGGGTGAAGCGCTGGAGCGGCTCGTCGGCCACATTCGGACAGAAGGAGTGTTTTGGTGGATTGGGCAGATATTGAGCGACTAGAGAATGAGCTCTATTGTACACGCAGAGAGACAGGCGCCCACGGCACACACACACACACATTGTTCAAGACTGAGTTTGGCTCCGCCACACTTATGGTGACACATGATGTGTGACGTATGTTTCCATGGTGACATACGTGACGCAGCGGGAGACTGAAGGGTTCAGTGTGCCAGTTTAGTGTTGGACTGACTGAGACATTCACACGCTTCACACACACTTGTGCGGGTCACTGTCTGGAGATCAGACTCACACAAACACACATTCTTGTGTTAGTCACGCATCACTGTGATTCCTCAGATCATCTGTGGTGATGAGGAGAGTCTGCTGGTACTTTAAATGATAAGACGCACCATTTAAGCTGCTGGAAACCCAGCAGCCGCAGTGCAACACTCATTACCACTCAGAACACCATAACAACCCCATAGCAACACCCTACCAACCACAGTGCAACACTTAACCATAAACAACACCATAGCAACACCCTACCAACCACAGCGCAACACTTAACCATAAGCAACCCCATAGCAACACCCTACCAACCACAGTGCAACACTTAACCATAAACAACACCATAGCAACACCCTACCAACCACAGTGCAACACTTAACCATAAACAACACCATAGCAACACCCTACCAACCACAGCGCAACACTTAACCATAAGCAACCCCATAGCAACACCCTACCAACCACAGCGCAACACTTAACCATAAACAACACCATAGCAACACCCTACCAACCACAGCGCAACACTTAACCATAAACAACACCATAGCAACACCCTACCAACCACAGCGCAACACTTAACCATAAGCAACCCCATAGCAACACCCTACCAACCACAGCGCAACACTTAACCATAAACAACCCCATAGCAACACCCTACCAACCACAGCGCAACACTTAACCATAAACAACACCATAGCAACACCCTACCAACCACAGCGCAACACTTAACCATAAACAACCCCATAGCAATACCCTACCAACCACAGCGCAACACTTAACCATAAACAACCCCATAGCAATACCCTACCAACCACAGCGCAACACTTAACCATAAACAACCCCATAGCAACACCCTACCAACCACAGCGCAACACTTAACCATAAACAACCCCATAGCAACACCCTGCCAACCACAGCGCAACACTTAACCATAAACAACCCCATAGCAACACCCTGCCAACCACAGCGCAACACTTAACCATAAACAACCCCATAGCAACACCCTGCCAACCACAGCGTAACACTTAACCATAAACAACCCCATAGCAACACCCTACCAACCACAGCGCAACACTTAACCATAAACAACACCATAGCAACGCCCGGAACACCCTACCAACCACAGTGCGACACTTAATACGTCTTAGAACACTATAGAAACAGCATAGCAACACCTTAGTAACTACCCAGAACACCCTAACAATCATAGTGCAACAATCATTACCTCTCAGAACATCATAACAACCCCATAGCAACACCATCGAAAGCAAAGCACATCACTTGACCATAAACAACACCATAGCAACACGCGGAACAACCTACCCACCACAGTAAGACTCAGAACACTATAGAAACAGCATAGCAACACCTTCAAAGCACAGCGCAACACTTAACCATAAACACCATAAACAACACCATAGCAACCGCATAGCAATGCCCTAGCAACACCCAGAACACCTTACCATCCACAGTGCAGCACTTAATACCACTCAGAACACTATAGAAACAGCATAGCACCACCCTAGTAACTACCCAGAACACCCTTACAACCATAGCGCAACACTTATTACCACTCAGAACACCATAACAACCCCATAGCAACACCATTGAAAGCACAGTGCAACAGTTAACCATAAACAACACCATAGCAACACCCAGAACACTATAGAAACAGCATAGCAACACCCTAGTAACTACCAACATCCTGGTAACTACACAGAACACCCTAACAACCATAGTGCAAAACTCATTAGTCATTACCACTCAGATCACCATAACAACCCCATAGCAACACCCTTGAAAGCACAGTGCAACACTTAAAGCTGCAGTCTGTAGTTTTTCCTCTTTGTCGCCATCTCTGTTCAAAATCTGCAATTGCAGTTATTGGCGGAATGATCAGCTTTACGTGGGTTGTGCCTCGGCTCGGCACAGCGCGGATGAATGCGGTGTTTTGAGGAGAATGTGCGGCTGACGGCTGTCAGTCGCCGGTGAGGATACTGGCGTTCACAATCACAGATTACACATTAGGGAAGTATGACCAACATAAGAATATTCACCGGAAAATGTTGTCTAAACAAGTAACATCCACTTTTGATCTGACCAACTAAGGGGAAAAAAGCATTGCAGTAAATCACGCTGATTAAATCTAACGATCGCTTATCATATCACGTCTAACCGTGGAAATTATACTTTGTTCTCAAATTGTTAATGTTAACAACATCAGCTCTGCGTGACTACATTTAATGCCCTTCCGATATTATCCTTGTTTCCGCGGTTACAGTCGCTTTTCTTCTGGAGCCACTCCCAAGTCTTTTACATTTTACAGCGGGTGTATCTCCAGTTGGTGATTGCGTTTGAACCTCTCTGGATCCATCAAATTAATAAGTGTAATAATATCAAGTTCTGTGAGAAAAGTCTATAATCTCCTCCTCCAACATCCTCACACTCGTAGTCTACAAGCCGAGACTCTTCTGTATGTGTTCAGATGTGACGTAATGACACAAACACATGCTCGAATTTCCCGCGGAAATCCACTGGAGTTAAAAACATTATTACAAGCTTACCGTTTAGAATCGAGCTACGGCAAGCAGAGAGTTTTGAACACTGGCTAGTTTGTACTTGCTCAAAAATTTATTTTAGATCATTTTTAACCCAAAAAAGTTAGGGACTGCAGCTTTAACCACAAACAACACCATAGCAACACCCGGAACACCTTAACAACCACAGTGCGATGCTTAACACCACTCAGAACACTATGGAAAAAACATGAACACTTTAGAAACCACCCAGAGCACAATAGCCTCGCGCTGTGAGTTTTGCTTCTCAAATCACTGTTCGGAAAATGCAAAATCATAGTTTGCAAATTTTGCAACTCCTTCACAGCCTACACACACACACACACACACACACACACACACACACACACACACACACACACACACACACACACACACACACACACACAGTCTTAGTGAGCTGGTTGAGTGTAAAGCAAACCCTTCCTCTCTAGCTAATTTGTATATGTGTGTGTTTGTGGTCACACACACAGCTGTATTGTGTGAGTTTATTTGCTTTCTGCGTGACTTGTTGCTGGTTATTGTTTCATAAGGGCATTTCTTTCTCTACTAGTGCCCTGTGTGATTTCAGCTCACTAACACACTCTTCAGCTTCAGGTTTCTGTTGTTTTCTGGATTTCTTCCAGGTATGGAGCGACTCTTCTCTCTCTCTCACACACACACACATACACACACACACACACACACACACACACACACACACACACACACACACACACATACACGCGTGTTTGATTCTTTGCTCTGTCCTCCTGCGATCATGTGTTCAGTGATGATGAGCTGCAGTTTAACAGCATGTGTGTGTGTGTGTGTGTGTGTGTGTGTGTGTGTGTGTGTGAGGAGGGTTGTTGTCCCATGCCCCTGAGGAATTCTGTTCTCTTATCCAATATTTATGGAGTTGTATCCGTCGATTTGCTCTGTGTTGGTAACAGAT